>CATKHJ010558234.1:0-25173 GCA_949750685.1 Vernicia montana | reverse complement strand
AATCAATTAAATTTAAGTTTTAGGGGTATGAGTGAAAGTTATTTTTCAATACTGTGTAATGATTGAATGTTTCAATGAATGAAATTGATGATAGTTTGTTGATCATTATACACATCTTTATTTAGTATTAAAAATTAAATTACAGGGACAAAACAAAAATTAAACAATCAAATGAACATAAGAATTGCAAAATCCAAAATAATTTTCATTAATATCTATAAATAACATTCAAATAAGGGCGAATTAGAAAATCTAATAAGAGGCGATAAAAAATTAAAACATAATTTATAATCACATAAATTAGTACCGTGCTATATTTAATTTTCATCAATTATTAATATATTAATTAATCACATAATAATTTTTAGAGACTAAACAGCATTTTTTGAATTTTTTTATTTAATTGATTTTTTTTAATTTTTTTAAAATAGTTTTTTTCAATCCTATTTTTTGGAAAAACTTCTATTCACCTATTTTTTCAAAATTGAAAATTTTTTTTTTAGAAAAATATTTTTTCGAAAAGTTATGCCAAACGAGACTTATGAAATTAACGTTATTTCGTCTGATTTTATAGCACATGCATTGCCCAAAGTTTGACCAATGACTAATTTGATAAAAATTGTCAAGTATGAGGACTTTGATGACAAAAAAGGTGATTTTGTCCTGATTTGTCCTCAGGTGTCAAGTTCGAGAACTAATTTTGCCCTTTTGATGTTTTATATCACTGTGATTTTCTGTTTTTTATTTTCTTTTTCAAATATAAAAAAAAAAATTAGTATTAGAGAACATTTTTAAAATCAAAAATAACAAATTCTAATTTTTAAAATCTTGTTTTTATTTTTAAAAAACAGAAAATGATATCGAATGGACTCTTACTAATTTCATTTTAATTCCGACTAAAATAATAAATTATTTTTGAATTTTGTGATGATCAATTATTTCATTTTATTTTTTGAGAAAATCAATTATTTTATTTAATATTGCTTAAAACAGTAATTCTGTGAAATTATTTTATTTTCTAAACCTAATGCTTTTAATAGAAAAATTATAATTAAATTATTTATTATACTTAAAAGATCATTCATCATTGAACCATTCTATTATTTTTAATTGTGAATTAAAAAAGTTCTAAATTTGTATTAATTGGTTATGTATTTAAATTAATTTTTTATGTAATATGTTTATGATTTAAAGAAAAAAAACTTAAATTTTAATATTTTTATTATTTTATTATAAAATTTTAATTTTAGCAATTTTATACAATAACTTTTAAATTTTTATAATTATATCATTTAATGATTATAAGCGAAAAATAATACATGATGATCTAGTAGGTCAATTTATTTTTTTACTAATTTATATCATCAAGCACAAAATTATGTAATATAAAATATTTTATTATTTTAATTATTTTCACATGATGTGTGACAAAATAATTGAATTTAAATTTACAATATTAATAATAAATTCAAGTTTAATTTCATGTTAAAATTAAATATTTCTACATAAAAGTACCAAAATTAAAAAGTTTTGAATAAAATTACAATAGGGTTGAAGTCTAAAATTTTTAATTAAGTCCATTTTCATTAATTAATAGAAATATATATAAATAAATAAAAAAGTAGCGCGTGTTAAATTCAGTTTCATAAGCGCGTGTAGTAGTTTGTTTAGACAGTGCTGTAGTTGAGCAGTGTAATTTTTGTAGGACCATGACAGGGCCCCAACGCACTCCAGGAGCGGAGAGTAGCATGGCACCCGTTAAAGAGATTATGTCCATGTACAATCCATATAAAGCGTAACAGTTGATTCTCTGTGGGAGATACTACGGGAACTATTTAGCTTTACATTCTCATAGCCGTAAATTCATTCTTTCCGGCTAGTTGTGATCGCTAGATGATAATCCAACGGTTAATATTGAAGCACCTTTTAGCCGCGCGTTCATAGAAGTGGGATCGATTAACAATGATTTTAATTTAAATCCTTGGCTACTTAGCCGGCAGGTTTTTATATTTTATAATTATTTATTTATTATTTTTGTGTTTTTGAAAATTGTCGTTGGTTATTCAAAATCACATGAAAGCGTCATTTTTTATAGCTAATGCCAAAGGCAAAGAGTGAACAAGTGTCACCTGAAGCTAATAATGTTATTTTAAATTAATTTGAATTTCCAAAAATATCCTTAGCATCAAAACTATGCTAATGTGAGTACTTTGCCATTTGTCTAATCCATTAGAGGGAATTCTATTTCTGGACACTCTCCGCCTACATAATTTGAAATTTTTCAAAATCTAGTCTAGGTTACTTGGGTTAAAATTGTCTTAAAAATATAAATTATTTAATTATAGAATTAAGGTTAATTTTATGGTTTTTTTTTTTTTTTTTTTTTGCCAAATTAATTTTATGGTATTTGAAATATATGAAAAATAACATTTTTAATAGAAAATGATTGAAATTTAACTAAATACTACACGTATTCATTTGAATTTAGATTATTATAAATATAATAGTAGTAGCCCATGGATTATTAGCCAAAAGATCTCATGTTAATCAAATATAAACATATTGTAAGGTTTATAAACAATCAGTTTATCGTGTTAAATGTTCATTCTATTTATCAATTTACCAATTTAACAGGTAATGAATTTTTTATCAAACGGACAGAAATGAAAATGATATAAAAATAAGAAATTTAACAGTTATAAATATTAATTTATCTATAAACTCAGTGTCCAGTAGAACGGCTTTATAGATTAGAATTATTCAATTTTAATGACTAACTTTTCATGTGTGACTCTTTCAAACTCATATCATATTACTTTATCTTAACAAGAGTGTTTTTCTTTGCCACATTTTTACCCTGTGTACTTTCAATCACCTGGATCACCCTTCTTAAGCCAAGTTCTTATTCTGCTTACATATGACTATATGTGTACTTGACTTCCAATTATTTTGTCACGGTTGCTTCCAATTAAAAATTAATATCATATATGTATAAGAGTATCCGTATATTCCATTGACTCACTAAAATATTTAAAAATTTTATTAATTTATATGTATTTTAAATAGTAATCCCGCTAAAATTTTTAAAGTGATTCCATTAAAATTATGAAAATGTTGAATGACTATATTGAAATTATTAAAATGTTGTGTGACCAAATGAAAATATATATTTTTAAAATCTTTATATTTGCTTTTTTATTCATTACTTTGAATTAAAAGAGAAAAATACTAAATGTTTTTTAAATTAAAAAAAAAACATATTATATTATATATCAAACAAATCAATATAAAAGTGATTTAATTTGTAAATAAATTCCTTTAAAATTTTATTAATAAATAAATTATCTTGTTCATTTCTATATATTATGTATGAATTTATTTTAAATTTATAACATTGTCAATATACAACTCATTTACATATTCTATCAATTTTGGTAAAATTTAATTTAAATATATCTGAATTTATAAAATTAATTATATGAAAATTTAAACAAAAATTTGTTCATACCAAATTAAATGTGAATTTGTAATTTATAAAAATTCATTTACACTAAAAAAAAATAGTTTTATACCACAAAACAAAATTTTTGACTATGTTATGGTACGCATATTAAGTTAACTGTGCCACATGCAAGTCGAGCATAGCACATATCAAAAGATGGTGTTGAACAAAAGATTTTACATCCACTAAATATAAAGATGTTATAAGACTCATATAAATTTGAGTTCTCCAGTTTTAACAACTAGGTTTCGAGGTATATAGGGACGGAACTAAAAAATTTAGCAAGGAGCGGTGGTCATGCTCAGTGGTATGTCACCGCCGACGGTGGACATCTGACAGAGTAAGGGCGATGGTTCACTGTAGCTTGGAAAGGATCGAGAGAGGAGTCGAAAGAAGTAAAAATAAATCGAAATCTCATAGTCCAATTTAAGTGTTGAGTTAAATCAAGAGGCCCAATCCAAAGTAATCATGAAACCTCCCCTAGACATAATGAAGAAAGAAGGCTCATTATTTTTAATATTGGGAGGGGGGAAGCTTCTTATTTTGAGGGGGGCTAATACATAAAACATATATATCTATATAAGAATTTTTTTTAATGGGGGGCAATGGCCCCCCCAACTGTACAAGTAGTTCCGCCCCTGAAGGTATAACTCTCCCAAGTTCTTATAGGGTACTTATCATGTGCATGACTAAAAGGGAAAATGCTTGCCACCACTGAACATATTCACCTCGCTAATATAATAATAACAAATAATATAAATTTTGGATATGGATGTCTTTCACTATAAAAAATAATAAAATAAATATCTTTTAGTTATAATTTCAAAAGGTAGAGGTTGGAAATTCAACTGTTGGCTTTTAAATTTGTTTTTTATCAAATACTCTGTATCAACATTTATGTCACAACCCAACTTAGAAGTTGTGACGGTCTAAGGATATGAGTAAATTTAAGGTCACTGAGTACCTATAAAACCCGTGAATTACTAATAATCAAATGAAAATCCGGCATGGTATCAACTATAACTAAACTATAACCCAATATCATAATCTGCATATCATAAACACTTATAATCTAACGTTGTCCTCACTGCATTAAACCAATTCTCAAGATCTCCCATGCTCATTATTTACATCGTACACACTCACTTATTAACATTAAATTTGATATATTTACTATCAACATCATAGTTTATTAATAATACTCTTATTATATACATGACATAAACATTAACACCCATGGAGCCTCTAGAGTAACCAAAATTGTACAATAAAGCATTGGGTTTACATAGATCAAAATGGGTTCCTAGAGGATGAAAGATGCTTGAGGAGCTGAAATAGGTATGCTACTGCTCTCCTGAAAAAGATAATAACACAATATAATGAAAAATCTCAGTGAATAGAGAATATACTACCATACTTGTGAATGTTCTGTATTTCAATACTAGCTCGCAATAATGATTCTTGGTTACATATTAAATGGCATATATTTACAAACATATACAAGAAACATGGTATCAAATCATGGTTATAATAGAAAGCATGAACATGAGATATAAGAGCAAAGACATGATTAGCATTACTCCCCATGGTAAATTTAGAGTAGAGGCTTTATATTATAACAATACTTCACATGATAAACACATGAGATTGATTAAGCCCCAGGTCTATGACTCATGAAAGCCCTCTTAGTTGTGATCCGAATAATATACCATATCCATAGGTATCAATGTGCACACAATCTGATGATTTCTCTCATAAGTAGAGATTAGTTATGGGTTTAGCATGTTAGTATGTAAGAAAATTATGGTTCTTTATTTATCATGATTACATGAATATATTTGTCAGGGATCATCAACAATCTCATTAGTGCTTAAAGAACCCTAATTAAATAAGAAAATGCAAGGAAACAAACTGAAGTACTAAATAAATTGTACATGGGTTGTATATGCTGAAATTATGGATTTATTTGGGCCATTTAGAGTGCTCCAAAAATTATTATTTTTGGTTGGATTAAAGTATAAGAGATGGATATCAACAATCTCGAGAGTCCATTGGAGCCTTATTTTTTTTATATTAACTCTTTATTATATAGAGTTTGAGGCATATAAAAAGTCTATTGGAGATGCTCTAGAGTGTTTGGGGCATTTTGCTTTAACAACTTATGTGCATGCTATTTATTAATTAAATAAAAAGAGAGAAATGATGTAAAATGAAAAGGAGGGAAAAAAAATTAAAATCATTAGTGTTTTATGAAAAAAAAACAAAATTAAAATTTAATGAGTCCATTGAACTTAAAAAAATTTACACTCTTTATATTTAAATATTAATTAAGATGTTTTTTTATTTATATAAAAAATACTATTTAAAATAAAAAGCACCATTGAAAATGCTTTTATATTATAATTTTAATGTATTCTAAATGAGTTAATCCATTTACCACCCAAACCCAATTATGTCTAATCTAAATTCACTTAATTTCATGACGTGTATTTATCGTAAAATGGATCGGGTAAAAATTGTCAATTATGTTGTAAATCGGCTTATTAGCACATAGATAAAAAATAATAAGAATAAATATAAAGTAATAAAATAAAGAGAGATAAAAAAAAATATGTAGAGAGAAAATGAGCTTCAAACTCATCTTATTAAATTAACTCTAACTTTCCTTATATATAGAAATAACTAGAATTTGGTGTATACATAATTATTGAAATAGCCCTATACTATAACCTTTTTAAAATATATATCCAATGATGTTTAAGTAATATTCACATATGATAATTTATTTATAACAAATTCTAGTTATTGTCAAGAAATGTTGACAATTTTTGCTTAAATTATGAAAAAAATAATAATAATAAAAGAAAGAAAAAGAAATAGAAGAAGACCTTAGAGTCATGGGCCATGAAACTAAGACCATGTTTAGCATTGCGTTTCGTAAAAGCACTTTTCAATAAAAAAAAATTTATATTATTTTTAAAACTATTTTTTTTTTCAGAATTAGGTAAATTGATGTTTTTCCCAGAAACAGGTTTGAAAAAACAGTTTATAAAAAATAATAAAAATCAATCAATTAAATCAGAAAAATTCTAAAAGCGTTTTTTTAACCTCTAACAATAATCTCAAACACATCCTAATAGGAATTAAAGTAATGAGAAGCTTATCAGCTTAATGAGTTCGGGCTAGTTAAGAAGCTTTCAATAACCAATATAAGCTTCATAGCTCAGGTGTTGGGCTTACTACTTAAAAATTAAATGGATTAAAGTTAATGTATTATAAAGGATAGATTATATCAATCAGTAAAATTCCTCATATATATATATATATATATATAGCATTGTGAAAGAAAATTTTAATATCGATGAGATTCAAATATTGACCTTCACTTATAAATTAGCCTCACTTTATCATTAAGTTAAGATATCATTTAAAAATGGATAGTAAAATCAATTAAGGTGAAAGAAGTACATAAAATGAAATGTAGATGAACGTTAATTAACCTTAATTTTTTAAAATTTTTTAAGTGAAACAAGAGATTAAAATGTGTAAAACTACTTAGAATTTTTTACATTCTACTTTTTAATTCTTATTTAGGGGTTAAGAAAAACTAGCATGTAAACCTGTATTTTACGCAATTACTTAAATATAAAAGTGGAATTAAGTGGAAGCTTAGGGGGCCAACTATTCATATGTTTTAAGTATATTTTTAAAAATATATTACATTGACTTTCTCAAAATTTTAAAATGTATATTCTAATTTATATATTTTTTTAAATATATAAATTTTGCCCTACAAATTTTTTGAAATTTTATTTATTGCACGTATATTTCATAATTTTTATATATATAGCCCAAAATTCTCTGAAGTTTTATTTGTTATCATGTATTATTATATTTATATATAAATATTTTTACAATATAATATTAATGCTAAAAATTTAAAAGTTCTTTGTATTACCCTTACAAACTCTTTTTTTTTTTTGTCCATGTCTATTTTTGACCCCTCCAAACTTTAAAATTTAGTTCTGCTTCCACTTAAATAAAGTTATATATTAAGAATAAAATATGTTATGATATCAAATTAAAAATAGCAAGAATAAAATATTAATTAATTATTTATTTTTTAAAAGAATGAATATAAATTGATAGTAAAAATAAATCATAATAATAAATTTTTACAATTATAAAATAAAAAAAAATATAACCCAAACAAAATATACTCATAAAACATATTGAAAGTGTGATAAAATTTAACAATGAAAATATGGTAAAATCTAAAATACTTAATGAAGTGAGCAAACCAAACTCCGATCTCTCACTATGTATAATCCAAACTAGTTGAACCTGCAAAATAAAGAACTATAGTGTCTAGGCGATCTGTCTGGGTGAACACTCTGATACTTAAGTTAGAATGTGTTTTCTACTAAGGAATATATAGAGTTTTTGTGTTTTAGAATGCGTAACCTGTATCATGGAGTGCCATAGGGTATTTATAAGAGACTGTCTTGGAGAGCAAGTCCTTAAAATATAGGACCACTAAGTCTCTAAGTGATAGAAATGGTGATGCCTACATTTCCGGGAGTGGAGCATATGGATAGAGATCGTGGATCATCCATAATCACCATAGGAGATCAATACATTTGGCGGATTGACCTAGAGTTTGTCTAGCAATCCACGTCCGGGAAAGCTCATTGTTGGGCAAGTTGTGGCTCGCTTGGAGTGACCTGTATTGATTGACATGTATCACATGTCCCCCCACTAGTTTCGAGTTAAAGACTCGAATTCCAGATCATGTTCTAGAACATTTGCCATCAAAGATCCATCATAGGGTTCCAAATCTATGTGAACACCGTAGGTGCAAATTTTTTAGTTTTCCTTCCATTCGAAATTTGAATGGACAACGGTTATAAGGCCTCTTCACATTCAATTGCCACGTGTCTAGTAGAAAATTTTAGAAACCCGTCGGTTTTCACACCTCACACTATAAATAAGGCCTTTTTCAATTGTCCAAAATTTTGTAATTATACTTCTCCGCTTTCAGTTTTCTGCTTCGATTTTCTAGTCTCTTTCTGCCAAAGATTTCATTTTTCTTCTTTAGGGATCTATATTTCTCTACAATTTATAGTGATTTGTTCATCCTTGTTATCTCAAGGTAGTTCATCTTGGTCCTAGTTCTCCATTGCAGTAAGTATCCTCAACTCGCTATCCTTTTGTTTTCTCCTTTGTCTACTTGTTCTTTGCTTTCTCATCTTATTCTAAAAATGAGTAATGCTGAGGACTCCCAAAACCAATCTATAGAATCTGTTAATAGTGATACCACCATGTCTGATCATTCCCATATCCCCTCTCTTGACAGAGTATACATATACTAAATTGTCCCACCTGTACAAGTGGTCGAGCCCACCAGTGCTTCTCAAACTGTAAAGTCCAAAATGCACAAAATAAAATAGTCTAGGAAAAGATTTGTTACCGCCGAATCTAAAGCTAAAAAACTCAAAGACTCCGAACCATCCAAAAAATCCAAAGATCTTGAACCAAGGAGGGGAGTGGAAGGGTTCTCTATTAAGATGGCTGTTGAACAGCTGGCAGCAATTAGGAATCAAGTATAAAATTCTGAAGGAGTATAGTCTTAGGCTTCTCGATCCTGGAACCTTCGCATAGTCCATCTAGAAGATCTAGAATCCGGTCTTAGGTTCCCTATGCATAAATTATACACAAACGTACTAAAAGAATATAAAATACCGATTTGCCAGCTACACCTGAACTCCTGAAAGGTGCTAGTAGGGCTTAGGATCCTAAGGGAGATGAAAGGCTTTGAGGTCACCAGCAGAGTAGTGAAAGAACTATATCCCCTGGTGGCGAAGAAGGAGTTCGATCACTTCAGCTTCCAGAGTGAGAAGAAGATTATTCTCTTACCTTTTTCTCTCAAAAACTAGAAGCAAAGGTTCTTCATAATATCCCATAAGGATGGTTGGGGTGATCTTTCGAATTCTTGGATGGAGAGTCCTACCATAATTCCTTCCAACAGACTACCTGCTCTATCTCCTGAAGAAGAGCAAAAAAAAAAAAAAAAAAAAGCCAAAACAGCTCAAACCGACCAATCGAATCAAATCGAACCGAACTTTTTTCAGTTTGGTTCGATTCAATTTTTACTCTAAATTTGGTTTAATTTGGTTTGATAAAAATGTAATTTATGTTATTTCAATTCGATTTGATTTTAAATTGAACCGACTGTTTGCACACCCCTAAATATTATATATGACATTTGAAAGCTAATGAATGTAAATATTTAACTTTCAAGTGAGGAGCGAGGAGCGAGGTCGAAAAACAGCGAGACAAAGTACTACCAAGATAAGGTGGCTTTGAGGAATAAATAGCCTTTCAAGTCACCAAACTTTCAACATTTTTTCAATTTAGTCACTAAAGATTATTTTGTTGCAAAAGAGTTATTAAACTTTGCTTTTCTTTTCTATTAAAGTACCTTTCAGCCTTATATTTTTCTTATTTCTCTTTTATACCCCAATTCTTTTCCTTTCATTTCAAAGAAATCCTAAACTCAAAATTCACTTACCCTTAGGCTCTGATACAATTCCATGCGAGTCTGCTCCCTCTCTATGCTAGAGGTGGAATACAGAGAGCTACTCCTAAGGATCTTTAGAGTGGATTATGTTATTTCTAATTTCTTTCAGCTTCTTGTACTCGTTGTGATAGCGAGAGCTAGTAACAAGACCTAAAGGATCATTATGTAATATGAGAAGATCCTATTGACCGTGAGGTCTCTGCTAGTTTTTTAAGAACCCAGCTTTTGGGCCAAATTAACTCTAGAGGATTTATTTCCTTTCTATGAAATTTTCTATAGTTATCTTACCCTTCATCAAACAACTTAGTTATTTTAGAGATGTTCCTCACTCCAGGATTGATAGCGTTTATCAATCTAAAAATTATCCTAGTGTGATACGCTAAATATTTGGCTTGGGTATTCATTTTATTCATGTTTTTTATTTAATTCTTAAAGCTAATGAATTACTCAAACACCTATCACTCAAAGACATCATGTAATTGGGATAGAACTAAAACTAGACTAGACCACGAGCTAGGTTTGTCTGAACACCTGATATCAGCTGATCTTGAAATAAATTCCATCTTTGATCCAATATAGTTGCTATCACAGGACTATCTGCTAGTAAGTTAAATAGCAGGATAAGTCATACTTGGACTAGACCAATGTGAATGTATTGGTATGTTCTCTTGAACTTGTTTACTATTTCTCTAATTTTTGGTAGATTAATTAAGGGTACATCCAAAGTTTCTAGCTCTGTACTATAAACCTGAGTTGTAGACTCATATTGGAAGACATTTACTATTGAACTCAAAATTAAATTTTGACTTACTGTATATAGCGTTAATGTTTACCTTTGAGAGTTTCCATTATAGGTAACTCATTGATGGGTCATCGTACTGGAAAGATTCTTTATGTACTAGAGATGTATCCAATTGGATCAACTCTTTATCTATGGCGCCTTCTGGTGTATTCATCATGAATAATTGGGCTGTCCGCAAATCAGATTCATCTATCTCAGTCTCATATTTAGAAACTACTTCATAAACTGAATCTATTTTAGAATCTATATATGAATATTCATCCTCTTCTATGGGTTCATAGACTAGACTCTCATCTTCAAAGAAAATTCTTCTTAGATTTTCTTTTTACTTGCTTTTGTGTGGGCAAGTATTTGCTTTGTGTCTTTTGAACCACAAACCCAGCAGCAGGAGCAACTACTAAGAGGTTTTCCTTGCGGACACTTAGGGGCTCTACCATATTTTTTCTTAAAGTCTTATATTTTTTCCTTGTCCCTAAGGTTTGTTCTTCTTCTAATAAACCTAGTGGGTTTATTGGAATTCTTCTAATCATTCCTTTCTCTCCTCGATATTCTTTTTTTTCTTGTATCCTTTAAATCTTTTATTTTTAGAAGAATATCCTAATTTAGATCTTTGTTCATTTCCTGTGGAATAACCATAGCTACCAGGAACATATTTTATCTGAGAACAATAACTCTTATTAAGATAAAGAAGACGTTTTGCATCTTGCCTTACTTGGGGTTCAGTACATGCCTTTCTCATGGCATACTTAACTGCCTGTATCTTTTCTCGTAATCCATCGACCACTTTGTCTTCATTTATAAGGAGCTGATAGGTCGTCTTTGCTACTTTTGGCCAAGGTTCAGGCAATTTAGCAAAAAACAAAGTTGACATGTAATTTTGTACATTGATATCCAAATTGTAATAATACTTATGGAATTCACATGCATAGTTATCAAAATAATACATGTCACAGATTTGTAGTTTCATTAATGCCATTAAAGATTGTTCTCTTTCTAGCGATTCTATTGATATAGAGAAACCACAAAACTCTTTTTTCAAGGCGTTTACGATAAGAGCTAGTACCTTATTTGTTAATACTGCTTTTCTAATTTTGTCTCTAATGGGGGTTTGAACTACTAGTTGATCCCAAAAATTTTAAGCATTGCCAATCATGGTGGCTCAGTACAATTCATAGGCGACCTCAGGTGAGTAACTACCAGATTTAATTGTAAACCTGATTATAGTGATCCACTCATCTATTCTTTTAGATGCATGCTTTTCACAATCTAAATTGAGAAAAGTTGCCGAACTTAATACAAGTCTAATGGATTATTCCTAGGTATAAATTCTGCTTTTGTCCTACAGGGATGGTTAGGCTTATATAAAGTCCTTTTCGTAGCAAGAAGCTCATTAAATGACATGTCATCTATATGAAAAGGAGCTTATTCTACCATCCCTAATGACTTTCTAAGGTCTTGGGCTAAGTCACTGCTACTTTGATTAGTAGCCCTCTTATCAAGGTTTAAAATAAAAGGAACCATTTTTTCTTCCCTTAATTTTAAGACCTCTGGCTTAGAAATGGGCTTAGAGGAACCTATTGGTTTTTTCAAAGCCTTTTCTCGCTCAACAGCATCGAGTCTCTCATTCACCAACTTTTTAAATTCTTTTGTCAAAGCCTCCCTTTGTTATGGTGAATGACCTAATACTCATTTAGTATGAAACTATTCAAGGAGAAGGCTCACTTCATTATGCAGATTTGCTAATGAAGTAAACGCTGAAGGGGTTGAATCGACACTTTCTTCTTTTTTTTGTTTTCTCATTTTTATATGGGTCTATTTCTTTCTCTTGATATGCTAGACCACCAATAATCCCTGTATCTAGAGAATCCTGCCCAAAAAGCTAGAAAAAAGTCGATTCTCCTAAAGTATAATCTTTTCTAGATTAAATAATCTTTTGCTAATTCTTCATTCCATGTAGAGTTCACCAAAAGTATATCATATCCTAAAATTGGTAGTTCTTTGAATATAGGATATTTTTCTTCTAAAAAGTCTATTATATCAGCTACTCCGGTTCTCGTTTGCTCTAGGGTTATATGAACAGTTTCTAAAAATAGAATCTATTATGAATTCTTCTTCTCTATCTTTGATTTTTCCACAAGCCCAAGAATATTCTCAAAGTATCTAAGGACGGTCTCTTCCTTCTCTGATTGAAAAATGTTTTGTATGATTGTACACTCTTCTAGGGATTAAAGAATTCCCTTTAAAAATATCATCCATAAATTAAAGTTTGGATTGTAATGTCAATTTTTCAAGAAGAAAATTGAAATTACTAAAAGTTTTGGGGAGGAAAAATAAATAAAAATACTTTAATGAAAACAAATGAAAGATTAGTGACCTTATTGAAAAGAAATAAAGTTTAGTTATCAAATTGAAATATGATACTAAGTTTAGTGACTTTTGGGTGTATTAACCCTGGCTTTGAGGGAAGTATTTGCTGCTAAATCGATCATTTAATAGGCTGAGGTGCTTGTGGACCTTATTTTGTAGTGCTTTGGGTTTATTATCTGTAGCTTTGATTTAGTTGGGCTTAGTCGCTGTTGTCCAATTGTTAATATAATATTTAGGGATAAGGTACAAAAAATTCCTAATATTTGCCTGTGGAGCAAATATGCCTCTCAACTTTTTTTTGTTGGAACAATTAACTTGCAAAATGCCTTATTTGGATTATTTAAGCATCTCTGTTTAACATAAGTTTAACATCATTTGAAAGACTTAATTTTTTGTATTAAAATAATATTGTTTTATTTTAAAATAATAAAAAATTAAAAATTCAAGAACACATATCACACCACTACCCTAATTCTCTCGTTACCTCCACCGCTACCACCACCACCACCACCATAGGTTTAGGAATTCATTTTCAAAGGCCTGCACCTTGCAAGCCTTCGCCAAAGCTAAGGCCATCACCAATCTGCCATTGTTGATCAAGAAGCCCAACACCGGTAATGAGCCCAACAACATCGGCAACCAAGTTGATCATCACATGCTTGAAATAGGCCTCCGTCCGTCCCCATTAAAGCCAAAAAGTAGCCTTCACAAGCTCAACGATAAGAAACTCTCTGTAGGCTCCTATCTTGATCTTCACTCCATCATCGGTGACAAGCCCATGCCACTAGCGGCCAACACCGGTGAAATACAGCAACCAGGTCGCGATACTTTCTCCTTCTCTTCAACATCTTTAGTTCTTTATGATACTGGAAATCTTGTTTCAATCACTAAAAACCCAGAGACTAAAATTTTATGGCACTAAAATTTTATGGTAGAGCTTTGATTCACCTACAGATACTCTACTTCCTCTGCAACCATTTACTAGAGACTCACTTCTTGTTGCTTCAAAAAGCTTAATAAAATTTTCTTGTGGGTTTTACAAGTTATCTATTGATACTATTGAGTAAATCAAATTAAATTACATATTTTAACAAGTTACTATCAACCATTAGTTTTATTAGACAGTCCTTTTTATGGTGGTCGAAAGAATTCTGCTAGAATAAATAATTAGACCAAAAAAGGTTTAAATTGAAAACTATTGTAATGCAAATCTTACTGTAAGAAAGTCAACATGTTATAGCCCACAATTCCCATGTTGGAATTTTTCTTTTCTAGCTCATTAATCCAATTATAATTGGAGATTTTTTTTTCTTGAAGTTTGTGCTTTCTTGCCATTCACAAATTGAAAGTTCTCTAGAAGGTAGGAATACTTAAAGAATTTCAACATTCTTTTTCTTAGATGAGATGACAAGTTGAAGAGAAAACAATTAAGCAAATTAATATTTGAGCAAAGAAGAGAAAAGGATAAAAAGTTTTGAGTTTTTCTGTTGTGCCTTCATGATGGTAATTATAAAGGAGAGAGAGAGTTATGATGTGGATCAGTTTTGGATCCACTTCTATAGTTATGGGTTTAAATAATTCCATGTCACCTAAAAGAAAACGGACGTTCTTTCAAATTGTACTTCTATCTATTAAGGGGCTTAAATAACTCAAATAAGTCAATCTGCAAGTTAATTGTTTCAAAAATAAGTTTATGGGCATATTTGCTCTACGGGTCAAATATGAGGGACCTTTTTGTGCCTTATCCCTAATATTTATCCCTTGTTAGAGAATATTCAAAATCCATGAATTTTGTTCAAATCCATGGAATAGAAAATCATAGAGTGTTTTTCTAACAGAATAATCATCTTAGATTATTGACAAAGTATAGATTTTTCAAGTCTCATTTATCCTTTCTCAAAGTGAGGAATTTAAATTTGGAGCCCATAGAACGAAGAAGCTAGTATACCATCAAGTGCAGGAGATTTAAGTTGAACTTTAACCTTACATGATGTGGATTCAAGGTTTAGTGCATATTCCTTCCAAAGTTAAGAGTTTGAAATTGCTTTCAATCATGTTTTGATACTTCATGGATTGTACTCTCATTGGATTATTTTTGAGTTTTCTCTTATGTATAGCTAGGTATAGTCGTATAGATACAAGGAAAATGCTCATCTCATTGACTGAAAATACTTTATATCTATATCTGTACTCTATATCAATTTTTTATAATATGTATTATATATAAAAGTTTTTTAAAAAGTGAAACTTTTGAATTATTAAAAAATGATATGATTTTTAATGCAAAAAAAAAAAACACTATTATTATTCTTAATTTTATTGGATTAAAAAATAATTCTAATCCTATAAATATGTCACACCCCAAATCATAAGATGTGATGGTCTTAGAGCATAGGTAGGTTTAAGACCACCGAAAATCCGTAGAACCCATAATAACTTAAGAAGTCTTAAATAACATCAGTCCATACTTATAACAAATGAGATTCATACATCACCATAAAACTGTCTACAGAATAACTACAATATATTTAAACATTTTAATTTCATAGTAAGAACTATTCTTAAAACTTAATACATTGAAAGTAGCTTCAAGGAGAAAAATATCGAAGCTCAACTTTCCCTCTCGACCCCCCTGAAACCACAAATGATTAGGTGAGCCATCAACTCAATAAGTTAATAAAATACATAAACAATAATATATATATATATATATATATATATACACACACACACACACACACACACACTCATGGGCATGTTTGGATATCATGGTAAGTTAAAAGTTACAGGGTACATGAATAATCAGTGTGTGCCGAGGAGGAACAAGCACCAAGGGACTATCAGTCAAGACAGAACAAAACTATAACCATCAGAGAAATATAGGTGGGACTGCACTACTAACCCTATAAGCCTTCGTAACCATCAGGGCAGTAACTTCTCCATGTATATATGTTTGGCCGAGCATACGCCTAAAACAATAAGCCCTCTCTAGGTAGGATATTGATACTTTGACTCTATCAGTTAAGTCATATGTACATATAGTCTAATGGATTCGCCCCCATTAGCATAGGCGTTCTGTCAAGCATGGCTCAAGTTTGGTACAGGTTCGGTAGGATCATATCAATGAACAATCAATTGGCCTGATGGCCTCATCTTTAATAAAATCATGGTTTGCTCGGCCTAAGGGGTCTTTCATAAACAATAAGATTTTCTTTATCAATAGTATTGGTTTCAAGGCTGATCTCAATATCAAAGAATAACAGTAATACGTTCTTAAGAAATGTAGAAGTAATAGAGAGTCAATATAACCAATTCATAACAGGTTAACATGCATCACACATTTTATAACTTATTTCAAGAAGAACCTTACTTAACTCCGATCTTCTATAATGCAAAACCTAGCAAAGCTGGGCTCGACCGACTTACAAATCAACTCTAGATCAAGGTAACTCTTCGATGAGCAGATCGCCTAGGACTTAAGATTCTCTCTAGAAAGGTTACAACTCTCAGAGAAAGAAAATGAAGTTTGACTTTGAGAGAAAATAAGAGAAAGAGAAGAAAAGACATTGTAAATCTCTTTACATTACATGTATCAGTACCTTGCGTGTCTTTTACAAAAATAAACTAAATAAAATATTAACAAAATTTCTTAGTGATTGACACACTGCTCAAAGTTAATCATTAACCTTGTATCGTGAAGGACATGCATTTAAAAGTATGAAGTTCCTTGGTACTGATACTATATTTATATGTGATCATTTATATTTGCCATGAGGAAGATACATATCAAAAGGAACATATAATCATAGACTTACACATGTCCGTTTACTTATCCTTGAATCATTTAACTCACTTCATATCTCTATATGGGTATCCATCTGCTTCGATATTAAGCTCTTCGCCTCGTCCTTCCTAATCCAAGTTCATCTTCGTCATCAAGTGTGCCCTTCGGCAGGTAGATCCTTTAAATAAACTTTTAACTTAACACTTCTTACTAGATGCTTGAAATATTGACACTATCTATACATATATTAAATAGAATTTGTAATCTCTAATATTACAAGCATAAAAAATTTAGGGTATTACAAAATATTACTCTATAAATATTCCTACTGATATCATTATAACCATGTGTATATTTAGAGCATTCTTAATATTTAATTTCAGTTATGATATGATCTCTCATTTTTTTTTAAAGTTATTTTATATTTCAATTGATTTTGTTATTATGCTATTTTTTTTAAAATTTTCATGGTTATGTTTATATTATGTTTTGATTGTTTAGATTGCTGATTCGGGGTGAATATGAGGTTAGTACTAGGTTCTGCGAGTTTTCGGTGGTCGTATATTTACCCATGCCTTAGGACCATCACGCTACTGGAGCTGGGCCATGACACCTTACTAATTTTTCATATTCCCTAAATTAGACATCTATTATTATAAGGAAATCTTATTATTAATGTAGGATTTACATTTATTTTATAATTTCCTATAACAAAAACTCCAGTTTCTTATAATTTCCTATAACAGAAACATATCCTAAGTTTGACACTCTAGTTTCTTTTTCCTTTTTTGTTTTGGAAGGGGAGCAAAAATCTACTTTGACATATACATGAATCTATACTTCTATGATATAATGTGGAAGTGAATTTGACCAGTTTCACTTTTTTTTCTTTCTAAAATTAGCTTCATTGTTCATGATGAATAGTAAAATAGCATGAACCTACTATGCCTTAGTTATAAGTAATATCCAATAGAAAGCCAATTCACAGATTGTAGTAAGATATAAATTGTGAATAACAATTCCAACAAATTTTCCGTTTCTGAATTCAACGTTCAAAATTCATAAGATTTATGGACTTGCATCAAGAATCAGTAAACAAAGACATTGTGAAGGATTCTGTGTTGCACTTTACTTTGAAAAATCATAGAAAATTGAAATGAAATCATTTTTGCTAATATCATAATGGTTTGGCACTTCTTTAGGTGTAGTTTCAATACTTCAAAAATGAAAACACATTGATTCAACTTTAAACAAGGAAAGTTTCAATTAAAAAGTGATTTTTCCGGAAACATGACAGCTCCAATATTTTAAATTGAGTTACACTCTACAGATATGACCAGATCCTGAAATTAGGCAAATTGAAACTACACATAATGAAGCTTCCTCAATAATAGCTCATTGAAAAACTCCTTGCAGATTGGAAAATAGTTAAATTCAACAATTTTTGCATTTTTTGTGCATGAGTTTTAAAATGAGACAACTGGGAGAGGGCTGTGAATACTAATGTAGTAACGTTTCAGGTTTAAAGTTCTCTTAAAACCAAGATTAAAAGAGAATGTGAAAATTGCAACAAAAAAAAAAGTGCCTTTACCATTATTCACTAGATGCAAATAACACAATCAACATGTGGAAAAGAACAGTCACATATAATAAAAGTTAAGAACACATATTGCTAGTAAGTATAGACGTTCTCTAATGAATTCAACTCATCATCAACAAAGCCTAGCATCAGTTAATTATCAAACTGAACATCAGCACCAATGAATTCTAATGAGTTCAACTCATCATAAAAAAAAAGTTAATTATCAAACCCAATATCAGCACAAAGATATGGATTCAAATCATAGTTCATATACCATCTCAAAACCTGTTTAAAAAAAAAAATTAAAACCAATCAATACTTCTATATATTCAACAATTTCCCCCATAATTTTCTATCAAATACCAAATATTAATCAACATTATTAAAGAGACCCAAAGGATTTAAATTATTCCCTTGATGCACTATCATTCTTAATGGCTTCAAATTACCACAAATAAATATCGATTAAATTACTCACTAAAATTTGCTTCACTGATTCTGATTTAATTCTGGGCGAGCTCTCATAAGTTTCTAGGATCTAACCCAGCTCAAGAAACAATCTCTCCCAAATAAGGGTTTGTTTACACCATAAATTTTCAGCCTATTATTGTTAAAATCTATAGATTTTGCTGGCCCATTTACAAAGTCCAACCCATTTATTAAATAAATTAATTTATGAAAGTGGGCAGTTATGTAAACAAGTTGAGGAGCTAAGCTAAGAAGTGGAGGTGGTGGAGAAATTCAAGGAAACAAGAAGAGTAAATATGTGGAACTGCTAGTGATGAGTTAGTGGGCTAGTGGATGGTTACAACTATGCTTATAAAAGGAAAGGAAGCTGACAGATGAAAGGACCAACAATCAATCACAGAAAACTAACACACTGAAGCAAAAATTCAAGATTTTCACTTACTGCAAATTCCTTTAGCTTACAAGCAATTTCTATTTCCAGCATTTGTTCTTACTTTGTTCATACTTGTCTTTAATACAATCAAATTTCCATTTCCATTACTGTTAATTTTCATGTCCTTTAATGTAATTAAATTTTCATTTACATCAATGTTAATGTTCTCTTAGCTTTAATTTTCCTAGCCTTACTGTCCTTTACATTTAATTTACTGGTGCTCTTTTAGAATCCAAGCAAATTGTGGCAAAGGAGCTTGGGAATCCACATTCAATCTGATTCTTAGAAGTCAATTAAAAGTCAATTAAGCGCAATTTTAATTATTATGTATCGAAAATACACGTGGCACTCTCATAATAAAAAATTTCACCAACATAATTTTGGCACGCTTTGTGGGACACATTCTAAGAATGCCATCAATTTCAGAAGATGTTTTAAATTTCAAAAGATGTTTTATGAAGATTAATACATTGTCGGGTCTAAGGACTTGGAATTTGCGCCTATAAGAACAGGGCATAATGCATATATCCCTTATGAACAAGATTTTACCTATGATGCACATTATGATGCATATAAAGAAATATGCATAGCGCCTCAGGAAGTTCAACAACACAATGAGGCACTAATTCCTCCAACAAGATTTATTGTTGGAGCGCAAGGTGAGAATTTAATTTCTGCTACAATTACAGACCTGAAATCTATGGCAGAGAAGTTCAGGGTACAATCTGCGCGTGTTCTAGAAGAAACTCAAAAAGCTATGATGGAGAACCAAAAGAAAGCTGTGGAAGACAATGTTAGGGTTCTACATCAAATTGGTGCAGACAATACTAGGGCTATTCATCATATTGGTTCTGTAATTGTGAGTTTAGTAGAGAAGATGAGTACAAACTTAGATCATTTAAATGTTGAAGGCCAAAATGCTACTTCTAGGCCTGCAAGACAAAATATTGAAGAGATGGTGGGCATTCCTCCATTAACTCTCAAGAAGGGAATGGACAAAGAATTAATGTTTCTCATTTGCTTGCTAATGAGAGGTATCTTCCTCCACATAGAAGGGAGGAAACCAATGTATTGCCTAGGGTGACACCATTGAATGGCCGCCCTAATGGCAAACTAGTCACTCAACAAATCTATACCACCACAAATCCAATCAACCAACTTATGCTCTATGAAACTAATGAAAGACCACCATTCCAAAAAGGCACAGGGGACATGGGGGGCATGGCAGTAGGGTTCACCAAAAGAAATTCACTAAATTAGCCCATGACATCAGTGTTCAACAAGAGGGACCTAGTTTACTAGCCTTATGTGTAGAAATCTCTAATTCATGTTGATTTTGAGGAACTGAAGGATCTTCTTGAGGCTAATTGAAAAAATCAAAGGGGAAAGGACTGGCATACACCGTTACTTCAAATTTTATGGGGTATCATTAAGGTAAGTCATATTACTTATGCTTTTATATATAGTGTTTTATTGCAAATGATAATTATCTGTATATCTTTAAAGATTTCACAACAAAATGACCTAACATCTAGAAAATATGTAAACAAGGTGGCTATTAAACAAAAATTTTATGAAATTATACAAGTAAAGAAACTCTACAAAGTGAGCTTCAAGAAAAGAGTTAGAATAAAAAAAAAAAAAAAAAAAGAAACATGAGAAACTGTTTCCAAATGGGAAAAGAGTTTCTAATCATCAAGTCAGAAGGAGATTATCAAAAAAGACATTCATAGAGGCTACTTTAGAGAAAATACTTTCCCATTATGTAGGGAAGGATGAAGTGTAATAAAAAATATGCAACAGGCCAATCCCACGGCCATTAGATTAGGTCCCTAGATCTCTAAAGTTTTCATGTATTTTTTTGACCTAATATTATATGTCAGGCCATTTATATGGCCATTTTTATTAGTTTTTAATATTTTCATGTAAGTAGGCTATATAGTCACTTGAATTTCAAATAATAAAAGAGTAGGCCTTATGGCCACTTTTAAATTTGTGTCTTATTTTCCTAATTTCCAATTTATATGTTTTTCATTAACCCATAAGCTAGCCATGATCAAACAAGGAATCAACAAGACAATGAATGATGATTGACATAGCTGCAAGTGAGTATGTGCAAATGTTTTGTGATGAATGGTTGTATGATGCAATGAAATGACTGTGGTGAATCTGTGAAAGTGGTAAGTAAATTGGCTGCATGAGAATGGAGGCTCAGCCTCTTCCAATTCTCAAATGCAAAATGCAATGTAAATGAAGGCTCAGCCTCAATTAAAATCAAGGTACATCTTTCAAAACCACAATTTGCATATTTCACAATATATATATATATATATATTCGCTATATATATATATATACAGATAAATCACCCACGCGATGCTGCAGATTTAATATTACTGTATAAATTTAAAATTAATTTAAGTAATATATGTTTTTAATTTAATTACAATTTATATAAATATTAGTTACTAATTCTTGGTACAACAAATAATAAAAAGCATTCACAATAATTAATTGTATCATTTCGGATAATACTTACTAATTTTTTGAAGTTTAGTGTTTGTAGAAGCATATAGCTATATGGAGAATATACATTAAAAAACATACAGCTATATGGAGAATATAAACAAATTTAAAAAGAAATATCAAATCAAATAAGATAAAATTCCAACAAAACACAAATGAGAAAAAATAAATTAATAATTAGTTTTTATATAACTCTATTACTTTATCTTGAATCACCATCGGATGGTATTCAAACCATTCTTTATCAAGATATCTGTGAGGTAGCCTTCCCAAGGATTGTAAGAGCTTAGCTCTTTTAGTTTTTCAGCTTTTATACCAAAATAAAATAAAAAATAAATTTTATAAATAACAACAATAATTCAGTACCTAAGGAAATCAATCAAGGAAGAGAAGAGATCAATTTTACCAATGTAAATGAGCAAAACATTAAAAAAGGAAAATTATATGTTATAACTGCATCAATTTTAGCTGTTATTTGTATATAAACAACAAGAGATGTCTTTTTATTAATGACATGAGTAAAAACACAGGAAATGTCGAAAACTTATATCTGGATCCATACATAAAGCAATAAATAACATTTAAACAGGCAAGCTAAACAAATATATACTGCAATCAAAAATAAAAAAAGCAAGATATATATATAAACCCCTCAATGTCAAGGATGAAAACCCCTCAATGTCAAGGATGAAAGCCAAACCAAATTCTTAAGCAATAAAAGCAACTTCCTTAACAAAAACCAACAAATATGTTAAAAAAAATTAAAACAAAAAAATAAATAAAAATTGCAAACATAAGGCCATGGGCAACACAATAACACTAACACTTTTTAATAAAGTAGACCTTTTATGCATATACCAAAAAACAATTATCGTGGGATAGGAACTAAAACACTGCAACTTTCCTTTTTTTTTTCTTTAAGTAAGGGCCCATGTACAGACATAAAAAATATATATTTTTTTCATGAGAAAGATAAAAGACAATCTATGGAACTAAATTTTTTAAAAATAAAAAATAAAAAACTGAAAAAAGATTAAACATATAGATCGTATTGCAAATGTTAATCCATATTATTTTATTTTAACAATGTGCGAATTATGTTATTAAACTCTAGAATCTATATTGAGTCCTTTCTTGAAATAAAGTCTAAGAACCCACTTTCTTTATAACTTCAACCGACCCATTTTCTCCATATTATATGTTTTTATCTTAATAATTAAATTCGAATCAATTATTTAAGAATAAAATCAATTAAATTGAGTGATTGATACTTGTATGAATTGAAATAGAACCTTTAACTGTAAATTAAGCACAACTAATGAGTCTTAACACATTCACTTCGAAGACCAAACTTAATATAATCCATGTGATATATACCAACTTTAAGAAAAGCTAACATTCAAAGACAAAAATCACCTCTGTTGGAATATTAAAACCAGAAACAAAAGTATGCAAGGACACAAAATTTATAGAAATTGGCCCACTCGCCATTAATAGTATATAAACAAAATTAGATCGAGTGAACGGAGCAAAATAGAGTACATTTTCAAGACATATATATCAATATCAACCCTTTAATCATCAACCACAAAATGCTTATTACATTTTTTTTCTACTTCACATGCATTTCTCTGTCTTTATTTACTCTTTCAACCGGTTCATTCATGGCTAGTTTAAGCTTTATTATTGGTTAGTTCCTGTTCTATCTTCTGATTTCTTCCAATTTGAGTTTCATGATTTTTTTTTATTTTTTTATTTAGATTTCTTTATAATACCCAAGGCTAATTAATTATTTTATTTGTGTAATATACATGTTTTTAGGTAAAGCAGGTAAATACACATATGAAATACAAAAAGGCTATAATAATAAGCAAAAGAACCAAGGATAAGAATCAAGCAAGTCATATTAAAAAGGAGTAAGAAATAACATTTAAATAGGCAAGTTAACAAATGTAAACAACCATCAAAATTAAAAAAGGCAAGATAAGAAACTCACCGTGCACAATCAAGTAGCAAAGCCAAAACAAATTCGTAAGCAATAAGATAAGCTTCCTTAACAAAGGCTAATTAATATGTACAAAAAACAGAAATTGCAAACATAAGGACACTGGCAAAACAATAAAAAAAAAAAAAAGAATATTAAAAGTAAAAAAATAAATAGAAGAATTTTTTTTTAAAAAAAGATAAAATATACCAAAAAAAGAAATCTCAAAATTTAAAACATCCCAACAATAAAAATTTGAAACAGCCAAAGGAAGGAAAAATAGACATGCAAGAAGGGTCAAAACGGTACCGCTCACATAACACATAACAGAAGCCAAGAACTCCTCAATCGATCCAAAAAAACACCTCTATTGCATGCAACTGATCATCATCGGGCCGAGGTTCTTGGGTTACCCTTTTCATGGGTTCTAGAAATCCAAGAAGAAGGAGATGAAATAAAAAAAAAAAAATTAGTGAGAATCAAATAAACCATATGTCCTAGCAAAATCTATTTCCTCAAGCATTCTACTTACCTTTTTATAAAAGACCAAACGAAATATATAGGCAGAAAAAAGATTCTCAATCGTCCAGATCATTGTTAATATTAATCTGACCAACTAATAAATTAAAAAAAATAAAAAAAATAGCAGAAATCAATATCATTCAAACAGAGTGATACAAAGTAAAAAAAGAGGCTGGCAATATAATTGTTCATGGCCATAAGTACCATCCATGAATAGTTAACTTTAGGGGTTGACTCCATATTTTTAAAGCCATCAACTGATAAAGGTATGGATTTCAGGGTTATACTGAAAATGGTTACATGGTAACGAAGTGTCACAACTCGACTTTCAAGCCGCGACGATCCTAGGGCATGGATAGGCATAAGGCCACCGAAAACCCGTAGGAACCTTGACATTTCAATACATATAACATCATCTACATCATGCATACTATCATATACATGTCTTCCCAAGATCTTGACCTGACATTCATGCTAAACCATACTCATCAATAATATGCTTGATTACACTTACATATCATATCATCCATGTCAATGCCTTAAAGGCCAAGAGAATATTCATTCATTACATGTACCTTCAATAAACTTATCATTCTTATATCTACCATGAAGCATCTATGAATAG
>CATKHJ010558222.1:0-12545 GCA_949750685.1 Vernicia montana | reverse complement strand
TGGGTAATCGCCTTTATTTGTCTATGTGATGAATAAAGATGAGACTGTTTTTAAAGCAAATTATCTGGGTGATAATTAAGAGAGCTCGTGCTTAAAACAAGATAGTCGTCTCATTGGGAAATGAGATTTGTATATCATGATAGTGATATCAAAATGGCAAGTCATGCCTACATCTATCTAGATCACCAGATGTGAGTTCTGAAGTAAACTGAGTAGATAAGTGAACTCAAGTTAGACATTGAGTATGTCTAAACTATCATCTGTATAGTGTTCATGAATCAAAATGAGTTTTTGATAGGCATGCGCTCTGTGGGAAAGGAGAGAACACTATGACATGTGTTTCATACCACATGTGCGAAAAATTACGACCAGAGGGAGGACAAAATTTAATGATCTCAACTTTTGAAAATGTGAGACCCTTGGGAATTATGGTTCTCAAAATTTACTACCCTTTTTGACTTTTGGCTAGTTCTTAAGATATAATTCAATGTTGGCTATTTTAGGGTGTTGCCAGAAGATCATGAGTGATACGATCCCATGGAACATTCCTAGAAAAGCGAGTTGGTTTATGATTGAGGGAACTAAGCTGAAAGGAAGATTACTCAGTGGTTACTTTCGATTTTTATATTCACAGGTCGACCAATTATGTTTATGAGTTAACATAATTGTGAATATGAAATTTGTTATGAGATCAAAAGAGAGATAAAGAAATGTGATAAGTAATCTGGGGTGGTGCATGCTTTATCTACTTAAAATATTTTTGTCGAGACACTATATATCCCTAACAGGTGTATAGCTTAGAGCTCTCATAGCGTGCCGATCGCACAGTCTATTTGCCTTGTATGAAAGGCCTTCAAAGTTTGCAACAGATGGGATGTGTCTCATCATGTGCGAGTAGGAGATGTTGGAATTAATGGATCGGGTTCGGGTATGCCCATGATGAGTGTATAGACCCATTCCCATTAATCATTAATTAATTATTAGTTAATTAATTAAAAGATAATATATAAATATTATTTTAGAAGATATTATCTTAGGAGATATTATTTTAGAAGATATTATCTTAGAATTCTAAAAAGATTTGTTGAATCATTTTAGAATTCTTTTTGAGTTAAGATAATCTCTTATGATGATAAGAAGATTACAACAATTCTTATCCAAAAGACACTATATATATCATAAGTGATATAGCAAAAGGCATCAGTTTTTCAGTAAACAGAAACTGAAAATAGAATACAACTCTCTGTAAGTTCTCTCCCAAAAATAAACTTTAAGGCCAAGAAAAGGTTTTTAAACTGTGAGATAGTGGAATCCTTCCCTACTTGGTGATTGTTTCCCTGATTAACGCAAGTTAATCTGTTCGTTTTCCTGAGTTACAAGAGGTAAATTTGTTTACTCATTTATTTTAGATTATGAATCTAACATTTCTTATTACCCAAAAAAGAAATAACCCTCTCCAATCATCATCAAATTGGACAATTCTTTATATTGTGAATAAACAATTTTCTGGGCGTTCTCATTTTGCTTCACAATAGAATCATAACCCACATTACCATGAACATCAACAGTCAAGGAAACGCAAATGGGTTTTGAACAATATGAGCAACCCAATACTACTTTTATGGCAAAATGATCAAATTAGCCCTCAAACTTGGCACCTGAGGACAAATCAAGACAAAATTACCTTTTTTGTCATCAAAGTCTTCATACTTGGTAATTTTTGTCAAATTAGTCCTTGGTCAAACTTTGGGCAATGTGTGTGTTATAAAATCAGACGAAATAACGTTAATTTTATAAGTTCCGTTTGGCATAGCTTTTCAGAAAAGTGTTTCTAATTTTTTTTTCAATTTTGAAAAGTATTTTTGAAAAAACAGGATACTTTTTCAAAAAGCAGGATTGAAAAAAAAAAACAGTTTCAAAAAAAAATTAATCAATTAAATAAAAAATTCAAAAAGTATTTTTTTAGCGTACAGGCTAATAATAGTAATCAATTAAATTTAAGTTTTAGGGGTATGAGTGAAAATTATTTTTCGATTTTGTGTAATGATTGAATGTTTTAATAAAATGATGATATTTTGTTTATCATTATACACATCTTTATTTAGTATTAAAAATTAAATTCCAAGAATAAATCAAAAATTAAACAATCAAATGAACATAAGAATTGCAAAATCTAAAATATCTTTCATTAATATTTATAAATAACATTCAAACATGGGCGAATTAGAAAATCTAATAAGGGGCGATAAAAAATTAAAACTTAACTTATAATCACATAAATTAATACCGTGCTATATTTAATTTTCATTAATTATTAATATATTAATTAATCACATAATAGTTTTTAGAGACTAAATAGTACTTTTTGAATTTTTTTTATTTAATTGATTATTTTTTTAATTTTTTTGAAATTATTTTTTTCAATCTTATTTTTTGAAAAAAACATCTATATTTTTTCAAAACTGAAATTTTTTTTTTAGAAAAATACTTTTCCGAAAAATTATGCCAAATGAGATTTATGAAATTAACGTTATTTTGTCTGATTTTATAGCACATACATTGCCCAAAATTTGACTAAGGACTAATTTGATAAAAATTGTTAAGTATGAAAACTTTGATGACAAAAAAGGTGATTTTATCCTAATTTGTCTCTAGGTGTCAAGTTCAAAAACTAATTTGGCTCTTTTGCTTGCTGTTAGCGAGTTACTGACTAAGTGGGGGACTGGTTTTAGCTTTTAATAAGTAACCCAATCTTTCCACAATTGGCCATTGAAGATCACAGATCATCTCAAGCTTAGCAAAAACTCTGACAATCTGACTTTCCCCTTATTTCACATCTCTTTCTCTCTCTCTCAAACAATTAATTTGATCTTTTTTTTTTTTCAAATTTTGACAAAGTAAAAGCACCACTCTACCACCTCTCTCTCTCTCTCTCTCTCTCTCTCTCTCTCTCTCTCTCTCTTTATTGAATGCTCCATGCTGGAGAGCGTAGCAAATAGTAACAACACATGACTCCAAGAACTGCAACCAATAAGATTAACCATTTAAGATTAATTTTTAAGCTAAAGCTACTACTTGTGACACGAAACAAAATTAGGCACTACCTATGGGTATGGGAGGAACATGGAAAAACACAACAACAAAGTACTAATACCATCCCAACTTTCCGTTAACAGGAAACATTAGAGACCTAAAACCCTAATTAAGCTTCTATTAATGAGATGAAAATTTTTGAAAGCCAAAAAAGTGATAATATATAACAAGAGATATTATAAAGGACATTAAAATCAAAGCAGATAAATTAAATATTACAAATATAAACTCAAACTCCAACTCAACATTAGTCAGACACAAGCGTGAGCTTTCGTCTACCACTAGACTAAAGCCTTATTGGCATAGTGATAAGACTTCAATTCTTGAATTAAAGCAGTTAAATCATTGTGAGATGACCCCCCTTCTTCAATAGCCCTTCTTGCTATTTCTCCAATCTTCTTTGCTCTGTCTCTAATTTCCTCTGCTTTCTCACCCACCATAATCTCCTTCACTGCCTTTTCTATCTTTTCACTCTTCACATAATCACCCACCAATTTAACCCATTTTTGAGCACCAACACCAACTCCAATCCTCAAAATATCAGTAATCAACTTCGCATTAAAAAACTGATCAGAAAAAATGGGCCATGTTACCATTGGCAACCCAGCACTCACACCTTCTAAAGTAGAGTTCCACCCACAATGAGTCACAAATCCACCAACTGCTTCATGATCAAGAATCAGAACTTGTGGTGCAAATCCTCTTATAATCAATCCTTTTCCTTCAATTCTTTTCTCATACCCATCAGGCAACCATTTCTCTTCATTTTCTTCTTCATTCTTTTCTTTCCTCACTACCCAGATAAAATCTTGCCCTGAATTTTCAAGTCCTATAGCAATCTCTTGCAGCTGAGATTGTGAAAAGTTTGTAACAGTACCAAAGCATACATAAAGAACTGAATTGGGTTTCTTTGAATCAAGCCATTTAATACACTCATGTTCACTAATGCTTGATTCTATTCCTCTTTGAGCCTTTTCTTCAAGATTCCTATTACAGAGTGAAACAGGGCCTATATGCCAAGCTTTATTTCCCAAAACATTCCTGTAATAATCAGCATAAGCAGGTTCAAGTTCATAAAAACTATTAACTAAAATCCCAAAGCTTCTTTTCTGTACTTCTCTGGCACTGCCTAGCAATCTTGTAACAGCATTTGGATTCTCTATTGAAAAGCTATCTGGAATCTGCAATCTTGTGAATTTCAGTGGGTCAGGCAAGCCAGGCAAAAGAAAAATCTCCTTATCAGAAGACACCTTCTTGTGTGGCTGATTTTGTGCAATATTAGCCAGACAACACATGGAAATGAAGCTAGTTCCAGGGAAAATTAATCTGGGTATTCCATACTTAGAAGCTAAATCAGTAGTCCATGGGAAGAACAAGTCTGAAACTATCCCATGTGGCTGCAACTCTTGTATGGCTTCCTCTAGAGGTTCTCGAAGAAAAAACAGAGCATCAAAGAACTGGGAGTGAAGGTGTTGATTAGAGACCATATCAAGATTTTCGAATCCTTCGGGTAATCCAGCTTCTTTGCAGGGGAAGTTTATGATCTTGAGGCTTATTTGGGTGGTTGAATCTTGGGCTTTTTGTATTGATTTAGTGATGCGAGCTGCGTTAACAGGGGTGGTGATAATGGTGATTTTGACGCCTCTTGCTGCAAAGAGAATGGCTATGTCTAACATTGGGAGGATGTGGCCTGGTGCCATTAAAGGGAATAGAAATATGTGAAGTTGATCAGATTCAGAGCTCATTGCTTCAAATTTTGATAAATCAGAAAGGATTAGAGTGGGTTTGTGGGTGAAAGTTTGAGACTTGAGAATAAATACTAAATTGGTGGCTTTTACATTGATGACAAATTTCCAATTTGGTTTGACGGATGGTTAGGACTGAATTATGACCAAACTGGCAAATTTTTGCATACACTGTATACACCAATATAATAACACATCAAATAAAAAATAGTATTAATATCTTTTCACTAAAATATATATATATATATATATTTATTAAAATATATCATCACTCATTGATTTGGTGTATGAGATAACCTTATACATCCAGTGTAAGTAAGAATTTTCCTAATTTTAGAGGATGAGAATCCGTGAATTCGATTCTTGAACCGATAAAATCGAACAAATTAAAATTATTAAAATATAAAATCAAATCGAATTGAATTCAACTGTATGTAAAATTAAAATTCAATCGAACTAAAAAAATCAATTTGATTTGATTCGACAGTTCTGTATGAAAAAGAGATTAATTTTTTTAAATTATTAAACTATTTTTTTTTGTTTTTTCAGTTATTAATATTATTGTTAATTATTAATTAATTTTTATTTGGCTATATGGTAAATAATTTTTTAAATATGGTAAATGTCATTTTGCCTTTTCTATGTTCCTTATTCTTTTAATGAATTTGTTAAATAAGGCAATTAAATATTTTATATTTATATAATAATAATAGTAAAAAAATCACTTTAATTTACATATAATTAGCTATTAATTTCTATAATTATAGCCTTCATTATCTCTTTCCAAATTTTAGGTATTGATCAAATTTAATAAAATAAAATAAAAAAATATTATAGCATAATTAATATCAAATATTGAATCAATTTATTTTATAATATTATGCTATAATATTTTTTTATTGTAATAAACAATATATATATATATATATTTCAAATATGAAAATAGAATTAATAAATTAATTTTAAAAAAATTATTTGGCTATATGGTAAATAATTTTTCAAATATGATAAATGTCATTTTACTTTTTCTATGTTCCTTATTCTTTTAATGAGTTTGTTAAATAAGACAATTAAATATTTTATATTTATATAATAATAATAGTAAAAAAATACATTAATTTATCATATAATTAGCTATTAATCTCCATAATTATAACATTTATCGGCTCTTTTCATATTTTAGGCATTGGTCAAATTTAATAAAATTAAATTAAAAAATATTATAGAATAATTAATATCAAATATTGAGTCAATTTATTTTATAATATTATGCTATAATTTTTTATTGTAATAAACAATCTCTCTCTCTATATATATATATAGTAATAATACTATTCGGTTCAGTTTAGTCTATTTGGTTTTTTTATATTAAAAACCAAACCGAACTCAAATAATCGATTTTTTCATATTTAAAATTGAAACCGAACTGAATTGCTTAATCAATTCGGTTTGGTTATTTGATTTTACCTGAATAATGCTCTCCCCTACTTTTGAGTATAGACTAATAGCAAATGTATATTATTTTCTTTTGATAAATTACTATTTAGCATATGAGAATTAACATAATTAAAGATTTTATCTTTTTTTTTTTTTTTTTTTTTTTTTTCCAGAAATGAATTAAATAGTCCTTTATATTTATTTCCTTTAATAAATTAGTCATTACTTACTTGTAATAACTCGAATTTTTATTAATTTAAAAAATTTTTATTTTATAAGAAAATATATTATTTAATTATGTTTTTGTTATATTTATATGTATAATTAAAAGTAATATATCTGATACTCAAATATTTTTAAAAAAATTATGTATATAGATATTTCATGAAATAAAAAAAAAAATTTATGGAAATAATTATGAAATTAATTATTTATAGTTTGATTTATTATAGTTTAATTATTAAAGAAGTATTTTCAAATTTTAAGAGAAAATTTTGATTTTGATTTATGTTATTAAAGTTATTATATATATATATATATATATAAAAGGTTTTGTTCTTAAATTGTTCTAGTTCATTTGATTGGTTACAACCACCAATTAGATGGTTGCTCCCTAAAATTAGACACGCAGAGAGAGAAAGAAAGACCTATGGTGCCAGAGCCCACTCCTCCGGCCGGCGGTGTCCTGCACCGCTACCACCACTGGCTAGCCTATCGTCCGGCGACTTCGAGCGAATCGACTACGGTAGGAACCGACAGCGGATGGTGGCGCATGCGAAGAGAGAAACTTTGCCGGCGTCGAAGCTTCTGAAGGCGATTTCGGTATTGGATTTTGGCGAAGTTGGTCTCATTCTTCTCCTTTCATTGAGAGCTTCAATTTGGTAGCTATATTGACGATCCAAACCTAAGGGTACGTGACCGACACTAGAGAATGGGAAAGCATAAGGATTTCGAAATTCGTAGTAAGCCTAACTAACCACTAAACGATAAAACTGTAATGTGACAATTGTAACTGTCACAGAACAGGGCTGTGGGCCCATCTGTTAAGCAGAACCTGAACATAACATCATATCAAAGCCACTCAGAGCTAAAAACATCGATCATATCATCATCATCAACATTCGATTACTGCTTAACAGAACATCATAATATTCTTAATAAGGAAACTCAATTATCCTCTAAACTCATCATACACATACAAAATCATACCTCTGACCATACTATACAGAAATACATATAATGGAAATAACAATGCAGAGTTCTATAATTTATATTATACATTAAAATGAAAATAATTACATAACTACATAAAAGAAATTTCACTGCTGAGGAATGATAAGAAGGAATGACTCAATTATAAGTTTACTTCTCGAGTTCAACTTGCAATCCTAGAAAAATATTGAACAGGGATGAGCGTTCAACTCAGTGAATGATACTAACCAATATACCAACCTGGTGTCATACATTCATTCGATTTAAAAATATGCTCATGCATCGTGTTAAAGAGACAATCAATCACTTAATCATCAAAGGATGATAATTAATCAATAGGAACCACTCTAAACCTCAATATGGGGAGCCGACCCCCTCTCTTGGCTCTCTTAATTCTAAACTATAAGGCTACGGTGAGTCCAGCTCTAACCAAGTATCTCTATACTCTCTTATCCATGTCTAGGGGTCATAGCGAGACCAGCTCAAGCTAAGCTATCCCTATAATACCATCATCATAATCGTACATCAATCATCATAACACATCATCATCGTAATCAGAACTCTATGTGGTCCTATGTCATCCTAATCCCATCCAAACATCCACATGTGATCGGTAACGTAATTCATAATGCAACATTCACAATCATATGCTAAAATGTCTTTATGCATTCGTAGTGCATAATTATATATATATATATATAACATACAGTAAATGTGTCACGACCCGACTTCCGAGCCGCGACGATCCTAGGGCATGGATAGACGTAACGCCACCGAAAATTCATAGAACCCATTACTATTCTATAACAATCAACATATAACAATTTCTAAATTAGAACCTGATACACATCACTATACCCATTCATATCATTCATACATATCACATGTATGCCATCAATATAATACCATTCACAATATCATGAATACAATAATATATCCAAATATTACAATCCCCAAAATGAATATACAGAATTCAACAATCTAAACTGTTTAATACCAAAATAATCATGGAACTCTAGACTTGTCTCTTGGAGATACATAATCATTATGATACATTCAAAATGAACAAAATAAATACAGGCAGAGTAATTCCCAAGCGAGAAGATGATGCTTGAGTTTTACCTCGTCTCAACCTCAATAGCACCTGAAAAAAAAAAATAAACTACTAAAGGGTGAGATAAAAATCTCAGTGAATACGCAATATTAATATGTTATGCCGGCTAGGTTCAATTGAAAGATATAGAATCGATATAACAATAATGCCTTTAGGCAATATGAACTAATAAGCAATTTAACTATCACAATGGGGTTCATTTATGATACCAATATTGAGGATTCAAATAAGGCAATATGAAACAATTCACTTTCTTTATTTCATTTTAACAGAAATCAGAAATTTGAAAATGGTATATTCCTTTTTCACATTTAGATCGAGTGTCGGCTATTGCTTCGCATACTCATAATGATTCAAGCGGAAAATTGATCAGGTTTTCAGATTAGGACCCCCTTCCTAGCTAGGGCGGATACACTATCCCTATCCGACGGGCCTTCTTTACCATGTGTACATGACTGATGTATACCCCACATTAGATGGGGATTTCTGCTTTACATTTTATAACATTTCAGAAAAGATAGCATTAAGGATTCAATAAACTATAATACTCTTCAAGGAGTGAAGATTTCAATATGCTATCTTATATCAATGAGAAATAGACCAAAGGTCTCAATAGATAATTCAACATATTGGGTTCATAAATAGTTATCAATGTTCAATAGACCGAAGGTCTCAATTAAATATTTCAATGTATTGGGTTCATGAGTAGATATCAATGAAACATAAGTTCAATCAAGTAATCCAATAGATTCAATGAATATATGGTTATACAATGGAATGACGCCCATAACATATTGACTATTATATACTCACTTTAAGCTTCTTTGCTCCAATTCAACACAAACAGAAATGATGATCACCCAATTCCTCTTGTTCCTTGTCCTTGGGTTCTAAATGAACCATTCTAATAAATCACAATTAGATTATCATTTCCTAACTTATCTATAGAATCAAAATAGATTCTAATCCTCATACTTCTAGTTCTATACTTAGCTCATAATCATATGACGAATACAATTCAATCAATTCAACATTCATAATCATGCTTTCACTAGTAGGTCAATAGACCTTGGACTAATGTCCATCTCTTTCACAATTACAATCCATATTGATCATATACAAATACTATATAACATACCAATGTTTAAAATTAAAGCATGCTGAAATTGGGCATCCCAATTGGTATGCCTAGAGGGTACGCCCGTACCCTCTGCCCGTACCCAAATGAAGACAGGCAGTGGAAATGGTACGCCCAGCAACACAGGCGTACCCTTGTCCGTACCCTTAGGATAACTTACAGAAGCAATGGTATGCCCAGCAACACGGGCATACCCTTGCTCGTGCTCTACTTCTGCCACACAGAATGAATAGTATGCCCAGTAACACGGGCGTACCCTCATTCATTCTGGGTAGATTTTCCTGAGAAAAACCTTCAATTTGCTAGGAAGAACATGCCCATTTGATATCCAACCCAAATCATGTCATATATGCAAAGTTAAGCTCATTTTGTTAACCAAAACAAAGATCAAACAAGGAATCTTTAAAACCCATATTTGATCAAACTAATTATCACCAAAATGAGAGATCTTGAAACCCATTTTCTTCAAAGTAAGAAAGTTCAAAACCCATTTTGAAAATTCATTTCCACATACTCAATACACTTAGATCATGATTATAAACCATTATCTAGAAGCATTTAGTTAAAGAAAACTTTTTTTCTTAAAACCCATTTCATCAAAATCACAAGAATGGAAGAAGAAGAATTTCAAACCACAATAGGTAAAACATCATTCCAATGAAAAAGAAACTATAGATCTTAGGTTATTACCTTAGGATCTTCCTTTGGATGATGATCTCTCTCTTGATCAAAGAAAACAAGAAGGAAAGAAGAAGATAGTTGAGAGAAAAGTTTGAGAGAAAATGTTCTTTCTTTTGAGAGGAAAATGAGAAGATGAAGAAAAATTATTTTGTTTTGTTGTCTTCAATCAAAATGGATGATTGCCAAATTCCTTTTTAAGTCCTTTAACTTAAAACTAATTACAAAGAAAATGATGCATCTTGACTAGGTTCAATGAACCTCGAAAAACATAATAAACCACTTTCCTTATAATTCCATTTCTAGCACAACAATTTACCATAATGGTCTATATACTTTCTACTATTCATGCTTCATGGCAATGGCTAATCATGTTATAATCACTCAATACATATTAATCACATATACTCATTCATATACTTGTTGAATTTAATCATAAATTCAACACTCAATTTCACATATGGTCACATTTAATTCATATTTCTAATCATAAAGCATCAATTTAATCTATATTTATATTAAATAAATTCTCTAAGGTATAAGGTATTACATTCTACCTCCTTAAAGAAAAATTCATCCTCGAATTTAATGAACGTACCATAATTATTGAAACAATTGGGGATATCATTGATGCATATCCCTCTCACTTTCCCACGTGCTTTCTTCAATGTCATGGTTCTTCCATTGAATCTTCACCATTGAAATTTCTTTGTTCCTTAACCTCTTCACTTGCCGATCTATTATTGCAACCGAAAATTCTTCATACGAAAGATCTTTGCTTATATCGATGCCTTGAGGTTGCAACACATGCGATGGATTAGGAATATATTTCCTCAGCATAGACACGTGAAACACTGGATGCACATATTCCAATGTCGGAGATAGGGCCAATCTATACGATACTTCTCCCACTTTACTCAAAATCTCAAATGGCACTACATATCGAGGCGATAACTTTTCCTTCTTTTTGAATCTCATTACCCCCTTCATTGGTGACACTTTTAGGAACACATGGTCTCCTACTATGAAATGGACCTCTTTTCTCTTTGGATCTGCGTAGCTTTTCTATCGACTAAATGCAGTCTTTGATCTCTCATAGATCAATAGTACTTTCTCCATAGTTTCCTTCAACAAATCCGGTGCTTTAATATGTTGGTCACCCGCTTCAACCAAACATACGGGTGATCGACACTTTCTTCCATATAGCACTTCGAAAGGAGCCATTCCTATGAAGAAATGATAACTGTTGTTGTATGAGAATTCCATTAGCGGCAGGTTCTTGTCCCAGCTGCCCCCAAAATTCATGATGCACATTCTGAGCATATTCTCCAATGTCTAGATTGTTCTTTCAGACTGTCCATCTGTCTGCGGATAGAAGGCAGTGCTGAAATCTAATTGAGTACCTATTGCTCCTTGTAGCTTCTGCCATAATCTCGATGTAAACTGGGTGCCTCTATCTGAAATGATTGAGACTGGCACTCCGTGAAGCTTTATTATCTGGTTCACATAGAGTTGCGCATACTACGCTGCAGTATATGTTGTCATCACTGGTAAGAAATGAGCTGCCTTTGTTAACCTATCCACGATGACCCAAATTGAGTCATATTCTTTTTGAGTTCTAGGCAGTCCCACTATAAAATCCATAGCGATGCGCTCCCATTTCCATTCAGGTAACTTGATCTCTTGCAGCATACCCGATGGTTTCTGATGCTCTATCTTCACTTGCTAATAAGTAAGGCATGATGCCGCAAAATTCGCTACATCTTTCTTCAATCCCAGCCACCAATAGTAGCCTTTAACATCTTGGTACATCTTTGTAGTGCCTGGGTGAACGCTATAAGGAGTCTGGTGAGCTTCTTTCAAGATTCTCTCCCTCAAACCTTCCACGTTCGGTACACATACACGATTTCTACATCTTAGGACTTCATCCTTAATATCGAACTCTAGGGCTTGGCCCTTTTTCACTTCATCTTTGATCTTCACTAATTGTGGATCTCTATCTTGTGAGGCTTTAATTTCTTTGAGAAGTCTCGATTCAACTTTGAAGTAAGCTATAAGCACTTGCAATCCATTTACTTCGAATTGTAAACCCTTGTTAAACAGTTCTTTCAATTACTTCACAATGTGT
>CATKHJ010558175.1:0-17770 GCA_949750685.1 Vernicia montana | reverse complement strand
CTATTTTGTTTGTTAAGGCCATTTTTCATTTCTTTGTCTTACTGATGAGACTTTTTGTTTTTTCCACAAGCCTCCAAGATTTTCGTGGGCTTTTTTATTTATTATATATAGGCCTTCAGGATTTTCATAAGTTCATAAGATATAAGGCCCATTTAATATGCATATGCAACCTTTAAGTTGGTACTTGGTATCAAAACCTGTATATGTAACAAGGTTCTCAATAATTATGAATGTGTGTTAAACAAGTTGTAACTGAAAAGTTACAAGTTAAATTGCTAATCATTTAATAATAACTGAAATATTTGACATTTTATTGTTTTATTTATTTCTTTCATTATCATATATATACCATTAATTTGATGAGATCTATTGCATTATAGCTAGAAACACTAATATCAAAGTAAGAATCTCCAATAACATAGACTGGAATGAATTTAGGAGAAATTCTGAATAAATGAACACTTTTTGAGTTATAGCTAATTGATTACAAAGGCTCTTGATGAATCCATCTTTTAAACATAGCAAAAGCTTCTTTAGGTCTGTACTCAGGAGCAGTGTGCCCTCCACCCTGCAATTTTTAACCCACAAAACAATTAATAGAGTTTTGAAAGAATTGCATTAATTTAATCAACACAAATAATTTAATTAGTTGCAATAAAAATAGAGAATTATAAATGTTCACCTTTAAAGTCGCATATGTCATTTTATTAGAATAAGTTCTTGTGTACCTATTCAACTTAAATATTCAAAACCATCGTTTACAGAGAAAACAACACATGAAATTAGAATTCGAATTTATTAATACATTTACAAAGCAATACATACCCTGCAACTTGGCCTTGAACATTCCATGGACGCCAATCATCAATAATAGAATAGTTTAGAGATTTTATCCATTCTTGAGTTCCCACAAATGGTATATCTTTGTCATGATCGCCACTGTATATTTCACATTCAGTAGAGAGTATATAGTTCATATTAGGATTTAATTAGATTTGCCAATAACAACTTTATTTAATGTAGTAGTAAAACTAATTAATGGACTAAATAAGATGATTAACCTGTAGATTAATGAGGGGTAACCTTTTCTCCCAAGGTATGCATGATACTTAACACTGCTGTTAATCTCATATGAATAAGGTAATTCATTGTTGCATCGCTTCCATTTCCTTATACTTCCCTGCACTTATTTAGTTTGACTATATATTGCATCAATTTGTTTTGGCTAGTTTAAACAGTTAACTTTTCAAATATTAATTAACATCAAGAAAGCACACAATTTTAAAGCTCAAACTTATAAATAAAAATTTAAGAAAACAATATTACATTTCATTCCATTATAAATTACCAAACCTCTTTTATATGAAGTGCTTTACGAACGCTATTTTCGTTAGCCCAATATATGGAAAGCAGATATCCATAACTCTGCAGGCACAAACGACAAGTTACAAAAAAGAAAATAAAAGAATTAAAACTTTGTTATATAAGCAAAAAATTAGGCTTTTTTTTTTTTTTTTTTAAATTTATTTATTTGACTGTATATAGCATGTATGCATGCATGCATAATATATTGCAGATCAGAAGGAAGAGGAAGTGGAATTACACGACAGTTGATTGTAGGAAGTGTTGAATCAGAATCCAGCAAGTCTTGAGACCCTTCATTGAGAGATCTTCTTTCACCATTTTGTATCCATCTGGGCTTTGGTGAAGCAAAAGCACACCAGGGTTCCAAAATTTGTTCAGTATTAAGATGTTTAAGACACTGATAAGGCCAATTTTAGAACATCGTCATATATATAATAATATTAATGAGAACAATTAATTATTAATATATAAAAACAAAATTAGTGTTATGATTTTTGTACTTCATCAAATGCTTTCTTATGTTTCCAACACTCGAAATTTTTTGGGTCTATATTTACATATTCTCCTCCACAACTGCTCTTCAATGCCTGCAACAAGTTGTTACAAGTTTGACAATTTTAATATCCTTTTCATGATTAGTAAATAGTAATAAACTAGTGTTTTAACTCAGTGATAAGGTGAGACCGGCTACTTTAATTAGGAGTAGACTGTAGACATCAGAGTTCGAATTTCACCAATGTTAAATTCCCCCTCCCCAATGCTTAAAAAAAAAAAAATAGTAATAAACTTGCTAATCAATTCATATGTACTATAGGATTTTGTAGCTCACCTCATAGTTTTCATAAGAAATTAGTCCCATTCCATAAGCGAATGGGATCAGTGCATTGCTATCAATAGTTTCATCTGTAAAAGGGTTCCCTAGTATGTAACCCTGAAACCATATGTTATATTTCATTAGTTAAATTATTATTATAGATGAAAGAATGAAAAAGGAACTTTCTTTTTCAAGGGAACTAATTAGTTGCAGACCTTAAAATTAATTAGTGGTTTAATGCCCTCCTTAATTCCTGCAAGCCCATTATAATTTAGAAATAATTGGAAACTTGAAAGGAATAATATATGGTGATTTTAGTATCATATATACCATTTAAGACATGCTTTACTATAGCTGGAAGAATTTTTCCAGAATATGAATCACCACCAATATATACTGGTCTTGAAATGAACTCAGGATGCTCCATTAGCCACTACATATATAATAATTAATGCAATTGAAATAATTAATAATATGAATTATCTCAAATTGTTCTTAATAAGAAACATTGATTACCTTTCTAAGAAATTGGTAGAGTTGTTTAATTTGGATGAAATCACCAGTTTTGGAAGCAAGAGGGGTTCTTGCATAGGAGAATCCAGTACCAACAGGGGAATCTACAAATATTATGCTGGCTTCCTGAAAATTAATCCTTGTTATGTATGTTATTAAGGGGAAATTAAATAACAAAGTGTATATATTTTTTCTAACTTGTTACCTTTGCCCATGAATGGGGATTCAAGACCAGAGTAGGTATGCTTCCATTGTACTCTTGTACCTTGAAATTTAATGGACCTACATTACGTATAAAATTATGAAGATTAAAAAAAATAATCAAAAATCAAAATTCAATGATTTATTGATTGTATTAATTACCAATTTCAAAAGCAAATGCAGAGAAGGCAGAGCAGCCAGGGCCACCAGTTAGCCAAAGCATAAGAGGGTCTTTTTTAGCATTCCCTTGTGAATTAACAAAGTAGTAGAAGAGCTGAACATCCTCTGATTCATCCACACCAACATATCTGATTCATTCACTTGTCATAAAAACTACATTAATTTCTAATTTTGCATTGTTTTTGGAACTTAAGTGTAAGATTGAAGACTAACCCAGTTTCAAGTTCAAAGGGAAGTGGCCCCTCAAACCCAGGTAGAAACTTAATCCTGGAGTGAGAAACTGCAACTGCAAGCTGTGACAAAACCTGCAATGACAGAATAAAAAAAATTGCTGCTTTTTGAAATGTTGCCATTTCTTCCAAGCACTGAGCCATATCTCTTCTCTAGCTACCTATATATGTGTGGTTTTGGTTAATATTCTTTTATTCAAATTATAAATGTTGTTATCATTAGTTTAAATATTTATAGCATGTGCACCATAATAATCAATTTGGCTGCTTATAATTAAATTCAGAGCTAAATTACAAATAACTTTTGATTTATTGATTTTGAAAATGAAAACAAAGCTCCAAGTCCAACTACAATACAATACAAAAGTGAAAAATTAACCCCATAATAAAATATCTTGTAGTGTAGCATTGCATCACACTCAAAATATATAGCAAGCCAATCCAAAGTAAAATTACCCTCTTTAAAACTGGTGTTGCACCATGACCATCCATTTCCTACCCAGCAGCTTCTTCTTCTTCTTCTTCTTTTTTTTTTTTTTTTTTTTACTCCACCAGCAGCTTCTTAATAACAAATTAACTAAGGGTAAGTACTATTTAGTTTAAATCTAAATATCTAACTTTAATTAATATTTCAATCCGATCTTTAAAAAATTTGGTAGGATTTGACTTTCATCCAAAAAATTAAAAATTAAATTACAAAATTGAATCAAATTAATGATGTCTTTTTATATATTAATATAATAACAATAACAATAAGAAAATAAATTTATATTTTTAATTATTTTGGTTCAATTTAATCATTTACTATTATTTAGATTTAATTTTATTTAAAATTATATTCAGAGTCAATTTTGTCTCTGAAAAATTTTAATTATTTAATTCAGTTTTATATCCAAACAAACTACACTGATTAATAATCAGTCTTACAGTCTAATAAGTAATTAATCAACCCATAAAATTTCAGTCTTAGTGTAGGACACAACCTTCTCTGTGCAATCATTCAAGAAATATATTTTGCGATTATCAGCTAAGAACTCTTGTGTTGTGCTCCTATTCTCAAAAATAAAATAAAATAAAAAAACTCTTCTGATTGGGCTTCTAATCTCAATGGGCCAGCTTAAATTTCATTGAACTTCTTCATAATTCATATTTCATTCTTTCATCTTCTGACCTTAATCCAGATGCATGGCCCGTTTGGGCCTTGAAGTAAACAGTACAAATAGCAAAATAAAATACAGTGTGAGCTTACTAAACAAGCATGCTCTCAAAAAAATAAAACAATAAATTAAAGAGCTTAGGGGCGTTTGATATCACTATAATTTTCTGTTTTTTATTTTTTTTTCAAATTTTAAAAAAAATAAGTATTAGAAAATATTTTTTAAAAAATTATTATTTTTATTTCTTTCATATTTATTTAGAAATATTTTAAAAACAGAAAACTAAAAATAACAAATAACAAATTCTTATTTTCAAAATTTTGTTTTTCATTTTTGAAAAATAAAAAACGATACCAAACGAGTCCTTACTAATCTAATTTCTAATCTTACGATTGTGCGAAATAATAAGGAACCAAATTAGTTTTAGGTTCTTAACTTTGCTTATGAAAACATATTCACTAAAATAACTAAAATTAATAATGCGAAGGAAATAAGTAGTAAATGAAAAAGACAATTGTAGGCACTTTTATTAATTGCGAAAATTAACAAGTTAGAAACTAGTTCAGTGGGAATTTAATTACAAAAATATAAAGAAAATAAAGCTAATAAGGAATAGACGGTTCTGAAAGTTTTGAATTAACTACTGTAACTTGAAAGAAATTATAGAAACTGAAATTGATATACTTGAATTGTGTTTGATTGATTGATCAATGTTTTAGAAATCTTCCGCTCTCATATTTATAAGAGTCCTTCTACTAACTTTTCATATTCAGGATAACACGTTCTCAACTTGTATTTTTCCACGTCTACTGTACCACGTTCTCTCATCCGTATATATTTTGAAGAAAACTAGTAACAATTTACGTCATATTTTAAGATTAAATTAATTAATGGCCAAGCCTAATTAATTAATTTAAACTAATTAAAAGACCAAGCTCAACTAAACAATTTAATTTATGGGCTAAAAATAATTACAGGCTTAAAATTAAAATTAAAACTTATAATTAATTTATAGTGAACAACATGAATATATATATTTTTAGGCTTAACAGATAAATTTACCTTGAACTTTATATTGTTTCGCAATTATATTCTTTTTTTTTTTTTTTTTTGTCAATTCTGTCATAATTTAAAATTTTAGTTGTAATTCTATCATAAAGTTAAATTGGAAATAATAATAATAATAATTTTATATTAATTTGAGGGTAAAATTGAAAATAATAATATTTTCATATGAATTATTATTGAAAATAATAATAATTGTACATTAAAAAATTTAAAAGCGAAAAGAAGTGTGACAGTGAGACAAGCATCCGATCACTTAATTATGTGAAAATGTCTGAGTTCAAAGAATGTGCTTAGTTAGATATGGTATCTTGAGTAGGTAAAATTCACCATCAAAAAGTTTTGCCGAAAAGTGAAGTTCACTCGTGGATAGTAATCATAAAACCAAAACCCTATTCACTCTTCTCACTACCAAAATCTTTTTCACTATTTGGATTATTAAAAATATTAAATACATATACATCCACCTTATCTATACCGACATCTCTGTTTGCAACGTTTTCCTTTGGAATGAAAATTATAATTTCTGATTTGGCCAAAAAAAAATCTATACCGACATATCTTGCAATTGGGTTATCAATCAAAGCTTTCAAATACTGCATGTTTTGTCACTCCAACAATATTGGATTTAATTACTACCATTAATTCAATATTTTTTTTTATATCTAATATTAAAAAATAATAATTAATAAGTGAATATTTATGATATGTTGATAATAAGATACTAAATGTTAATAAGATATTATCAAAATGGAAAAATTTTTATTATACAAGATTAGTATTATTGACATTTTTTAGTTACATAGTTTTATACTATATGGTTAATTACTATTTCATCTTCTTTTTTTTTTTTAATGTTTGATATAATTCACAAATCATAATTAATCTCTATATTTTAAAAACTGAATTAATAAGTTCATAATATTTAATTTCATTAACTATTTAAGACTTCCATTAGTAAACCATTAATTTAAAGTGCAAATTAATTTTAAATCTCTAATATTCATCAAAACACATATGACTAGTAAATTTTATCAAATCTCATGAATTAAATAATAATTTGCTTTACTGCTAAATAATAATTCACCTTAATACAATACGTAAAAGTAGACTGATAATATCATCTTACTGCTAAATTAAAATAATAATAATAATTTGCTTTAGAAGTAAAATTTAATAATAAAAAAAACTAAGTAGTTGACCAAGTAAAATCATAAGGACCAATTAATTCGATTTTGAAAATAATTTTTTTATTAAAAAAATAATAAAAATAAAAACAATTACAGGCTTATTATTATTTTTTTATGATAAAAAAAAAAGAAAATATATTTTTTGAATGTTTTGAAAATAAAAGTTCAAACATGTGAATTATTTCAAATTTCAGAAAATAATAATTAACTCTTTTATATATGATGTCATATAATTCTAATTTTTATTAGTATCAAATTTTTAATTTTTAATAATATATAAATCCTTATTGTTAAATGATATTTTATTTATTCCAAAATATCTGTCATTTTAGAGAATTTTTTTTTAAAAAATATCTATCATTTTAAAATTTCAAAAAAGTAATTATTTTTTTCTAACTTTATTCTCTCTTTATTTCTATAATAAACATTTGCATTAATTATTTTTTTTCACCATATCAAAATAAAAAATGACATTTTAGTATTTTTACCTTTGAATTATGACAATTTAATAACTTTCTTAATATGTGTGCTGAAATCTTAAGCGATAGATATTTTGTAACAAATGGAGTATTATTAATTTATTGCATAATGTTTAGAAGCCAATAATTTAAATTTTGTCATCTCCCCTCCCACTATTTGTAACACAAACAACATATCCCTAATTCTTAATCGTGAAATCCAAATTTGACACCAACATGTATTTGTAACAAGTTGAGGCAAACATTTCCTTTAATCTAAGCACATAACTAATTATGAGAGAAAATTGTAATATTAATGTGGTTATTTACTAATAAAATAAGACTAATAATCATACAAATTAGTTGTCTTTGATTGTTAGTCTAATAATTTAATTAGGAGTGAATTCACATCTATATTCGAATATCACCGATGTTAATCCCTCTCCCTAATCCTTAAAAAAAATAATAATAACAATCAAAGACAACTAATTTGGATTGGGTTAGTGGGTTTTGAGCCTTTTAAGGATGTATTCTTATGCTGTTTCTGCAGAAATACTTTCCATTGCAGCATTGTTCTTGGACTCTTTCATTAATAACATTCTCTCAAAAAAAAAAAATCAAAGACAACTAAGGCAACATATTTAGAATATAAAACAAATTGATATAAATTTCTTTTATTTGATTGAAGTTACAAAAATTATCATGAATGTGTTAGAATAATAACAATAAAAATAGTAATTTGTCTATAATTATCATACACAATGCCATGCAGAGGCTGTAAGTAGACACCTATCTTGCCAACCTAAAGAGATGGCCTTCCCATCATCTCTTTCAAATACTCTAAACCCACTACTACTACTCTCTCCATCAAATTGCAGAGGTGTACAATTATGGCTTCTAATTTTCAAAAGAAGCTTTGCTTGAATCAAACACTTTGAGCTCAATTTCATGCCTGAAAATCCATGGCTCTCCATTCTTCCTTTCCATGTCTCCATCTTCTCAAATCTTGGACAAGAATTATTATTATTAGTATTCAAATCATGATCTTTGTCAAAATTAAGCATACTTTTGATTTCTTTACCAAGATGATTCTTTTCTATGCTTAATCTTTCTGAACTGTCTAATGGAAGACAATCATCTAAAGAATCAAACATGGCTGCAAAATAGTGTAAAGATTCCATAAATCTTGATAAGAAACTTCTTGGATTTCTGCTTCTGCTACTTTCTTGCTCTACCAAGAAAACAATAGAAGGGTTAAGTGAATGTACTGATTTTAATGTATCAGAAATCTTCAAAGAATCATTCAAAGTATTTAAATGAAAGACTAAATTAACAGCAATTGTTTCGTTTTTCTTCCTCTTGATGAGATTAAGAATCTTGGAGCCTCTAATCAATCCTTGAAACTCAAAAACAAGATTTCGAAACCCTTTTGCGAAACTAACTAATCTACTCTCTGTTTCTTGCAATTCTTCAATGTTTCTTCCATACCCTGTTATTTTCAGAGAAATCCGATTACCAATTGTCGCTTTTTCAGATAAAGATTGTATTAAAGAAGGCCATTGAAACCCATAAGAGACATCAAAATCAATAACGTGTAATGCTCTGTTATTGCTCTGTTCTTCATTCTCAAATGCTTCAATAATTGCTTGATTTGCAGTGAAATGAGCGAATTGGTAATATGGAGAGACACGATAAAGATCAGTGAAAGCCAAGAATTGTTCTTCATTTGTGGGTTCTTTGATAATCATGTCAAAGAATGGAGATCTCTTGGTGAGAAGTCTTGCAGATAATCCATCTGCAAAATAAGCAACAACCCTTTGAACAGAGTCTCCAATTAAAGAAACACTTTGATATAATTCAGTTATATTTTGTAAAGCTGAAGCTAAATTATTCTCATCAACAGCAGTTGCGGTAATGAGAAGTAAATGAATCAAATGAAGCCCTTTTCCATCTTCAACTACTGATGATCCTTTTCTTTTATGCTCTATTTTTAGCATTTGTTCTCTCATTTGAAGTAGTTTAAAAATCTTCCCTTCTTCACAACCTTCATATGAATTCAACGGATCATAAAGAGCCTTTATTTTCCTCTTCCTTTTCCTTTCATTACTTGAATGATCATGATCATGATGATGATCATTATCAGTAACAATTGCCAAGCTAAGATTAAGAAGCTCCTCCTCTTCTTCTATATCCTCCATCTGTGTGTATAAGAAAGAAAAAGAGAGAAAGAAACTCAAGAAGTGAATGTGATTAATGGGTTAAAGATTTTTATGGAAGATGAATAGGATCAAAGGGAATAACTCAAAGAAATTCCATTGTGTCATTACATGTGAATAGGACCAAAGACAAGAGAGGATAGATGGAGATTGATTGATTATATTGGAGATCTTTTGTTCTTTATATTCTAAGTGAAAAGGCATTAATTAAATTTATATTAAAGTCTGCTTGACAAAGTAGAATTGTTTTCTCAAAAAAATGTCATTTCTAAATACTATTGAATTTTTTTTTTAAAAAAAATAGTTTAACAGTATTAATTATTTAACTGTTTTGAAATATAAAATTTATCTTAAAAATAAATTTTAATACTAGTGATAAGTTTTAGTTTAAAAATATCAAAATTATTTTCAATATTGAAAAATTATGAGTTTGAATTCAGTTGGAACCTAATATTAAAAAATAAAAATAAATTTAATTAATTTTTAATCAATATTCAATATTTTCAACATAATGTTATAAATAAATTATTATATGTGAATATTTAAACATTTTTAAGTATATATTTTAGAAAAATTGTAATATAGGGCTATTTCAGTAATGTTGTATACACCAAAACCCTAGTTATTCTTCTATATAGGGAAGCTAAGGTTAATATAAAAATAAGAGTTCTATTTTCTCTCTACATATTTTTCTCTATATTTTTTCCTTCTCTTTACTTTATTGCTTTATATGTTTGTTATTACCTTCGATCTGCTGTACTAATAAGCCAATTTACAACATGTTATCAGCACGAATTCATTCTACCATTTTTTTTAAGTTATCATTTAAAACATCGTTAATAGTTTTTTCATAAAAATTTGGAGGTATTTTATTATTAATTTATTTTTTTGTATTTTGATACCGAATTATATGTAGAGAGAAGCATAAAAATAAAAAAACGATTATAAATATTGCAAATTGCATATAATAGCCACATTACCTATTAAACAACACGTTATTAACTAAATAACACGTTACTTATTAAACATATATGTATATATGTTTCTCAACTTCTGTGCATATATATATTCACATAAGAATAAACACTAGTTATATACATGTTCAGATATATATATATGCACACTAATTGTTTTATCGTTTTATGTGTATTGTATTTTTTTTTTTATGATATATAGTTATTATTGTAATAATAATTTTATTATCATTTTTTTTATAGAGATATTAAAATTTGATGTTATTTAATTTTAATTAAGTAAATATAATTCCTGAAAAACTTGCATTCTAAAATTTTTGTAGAATTAAAATAAATTAATACAGTTCCTGAAGAATTTGTATTCTAAATTATAGATTCCTGAAAAACTAGTATCATCTGTAGTTTATGAAGAATTCGTATTCCTATAGAATTAAATAAATTAATACAGTTCCTGAAAAACTAGTATTATCTATAGTTCTTGAAGAACTAATTAAATAAATAAATAAAATATAAAATTCCTGAAAAATTGATCCTAAGTTTCTGAAGAACTAAATATCCTAAATTTATGGTACACTAGTATTCTAATTTGTTAAATAACTGATATCCTACGTTCCAGAATAACTAAATAAATTGTCTATAAGTTTTTGGAAGACTGATTTAATTATGATATTATTCTCTTTAGAATATAATTCAGACATATTTAGAATCACTTCATAGCTGAAATTATGTGATGATAAAGTTATAGAACATAATATGTTATAGAAAACATATATTATTTTTATGACTCTAACATGCTCTTGTAGCAGCAGTATAGATAATGAAAATTTACAAAATATTTTAAACTTATTGCTTGTCTTTTAATGGCTGAAAAGAACAATAAATTGCTAATGAAAAATCATCAAACTAGACCCACTGATATAGCAACGATCCATGAAGTGAATGTTATAGATAACCACATGAATAATGGATATTGGTGAAATATCTTGTTGAAAATTACCAAAAGTCAAAACTCAAGAGTGAGTTACTTTTGGTAGATAATGAGAACTCTATAAGAGAAACAATTCACATAAAGGACATAACTCAGCTCAATACCAATAATTTTTATGTAGACTCCCTGAATGAGTAATTGGATAGGATTTTGCATTTATTATTATTATTATTATTATTATTATTATTATGTTTTGTGCATATAATCTATGAATTAAGTTGTGCATTATAATCTATGAATTATTTCATTATTATTTTATTCTCAATATACATGAAAAACATGTTGCGTTGAACTTGTAATTCAATAATAAAATTTTGAAGGTTTGTTATGACATTTCATTATGCATATCACACATACTCTCCATTTACAACTTGTACATATATATGAGCCTAATATTTCTCATATGCAAGTTTTTTGTTGTGACATGTATGTATTAATAATATCACCTCAATGTGCGAAAATGAGTCCACAGAGAATACTTAAAATTTATTTTAACGAGGCACATTTCCCGATATTAGGGGGAGAGAAAAGCACCTGTTAGTGCTAAAGAATGTCGAGAAATTTCTTGGAAGGAAGACCGTTTAAACAATTTTGATCCATGTACAAGTCATAATGAACTAAAAGTTCATAAAATAATATAGTTGCAACAAATTGCAACTCAATTACTAGATGCATTTATAAATGCCAAAATAGTGAAAAAGTCTCATATTTCAGCTGCTAATACCATAATAAAGGTTGTGATTCCTATTGAAAATAAAAAATTAATCGAGCTTGACACACGCTAGAAGCGTTGATAGTAAATTGGAACTAAAAGATAAAAATCCATGGAAAAGAAAAGCAGCGTTATTAAGAAAATCTCATGAAGAGAAACCTCTTGAATAGAAAGATCTCAGTAAAAGAGTTACAGCCAATGATGAGACATAAACTGAGATAACGGAACAATTATATCCTCTAGATATGGCTCATGGAGTTGATGATCAGATAAATGAAAATTACGAGATCTCGATTAATTTTATAATACAGGAGAAAGATTTGATAGAAATTCATTTATCGTCGACGATGAACTTGCTTCAGTAGTAGCTCTTGCTGTCTCAAGAGACAATTTGGATCCAGAACCTATGAATATAAATGAATGTCAGCATAAATATGACTGACCATCATGGAAAGAGGTAATTCAAGCTAAGCTAGACTCGCTATTTAAACGTATAGTATTCAAACTTGTTATGTTGACTCCCCAAAATGTGAAACCAGTTGGGTATAAATGGGTGTTTTTCCGAAAGTGTAATGAGAATAATGAAGTGGTAAGATATAAAGCGAGACTAGTTGCCATGATTTTTCGCATAGACATGGTATTGACTGTGAGAAAACTTATTATTCGGTTATAAATATGATCACGTTTCGTTACTTGAATAATATGACAGTTAAAGAAAGACTTGATATGCGCCTTATAAAAATAATATTTATATGAGAGTCCTAGAAGGACTAAATATTCTAGAAAGGAATGCACATCAAACACATGACATGTATTCCATTAAATTTTATAAATTCTTGTATGGATTAAAGCAATATAGACATATATGGTATAATCATTTGATTAAATCCTTATTGAAAGAAGGATATGTGAATAATACACTTTGTCCATATGTACTTATAAAAGACCACATAATGGTTATATTATTGCAGTATATGTTGATGATTTAAATAAGACTCTTAACGAACTCAAAAAAGCATGTACCTATTTGAAAAGTGAAATGAAATTTTGTATCGACCTGTAAATCGATCATTTATCTCAAAGAGTCCTAATATATCAATCTACTTATGTGGAAAAGGTACTTAAGCAATTTTGCGTAAATAAATCATTTTCCTTAAACATACTAATGTTATCCACTCACTAAAAGTGAAGAAAAATCCTTTTTAGACCTAAAGAAGATAACAAAGAGCTATTAATTGGTCTTGAAGTATCATATTTGAGTGCTATAAGGGCATTCATGTATCTTACAAATTGTATCAAGCTTGATATACATTTGTAAGAAAAATTCCTAAGTAGGTATAACTCTGTACCTATTAAGAGACATGGGAGTGGTGTAAAAAACTTATTGTGTTATCTTCGAGACATTATTGATTTGATTATATTTTCATATAATTCATATTTGACATTGGTCTACATGTGGATGTTGGTTATTTGTCTGATCCATATAAGGATAGATCTCAAACTAAGTATGTGTTTACTTATGATGATACTACAATTTTATAAAAAAATTTATGATCCTGAAGTATCTCAATAAAGATGCTTCCATTATGATGTTTTAGAATAATGCAATATGCATTGCACAAATTAAAAAGTAGATATATTAAGAGTGACTGAATTAAATATATTTCACCCAAATTCTTTAATATGCATAAACTTCAGAAGAGTGATGAAATAATTATCCACCAAATTCGCTCGAGTGACAATATTAGCAGTCTTATTTACTAAATCTTCATCTAATGTCATATTTGAACGGCTTGTTTTATTGATTGATATGCGCTATCTTAAAATGTTGTATTCATCAGGGGGAGCAAATCAATATAAGATTATACTCTTTTTCCTTAGTCAAGTTTTTGTCCCACAGGGTTTTCTTGACCAAAGGTTTTAATGAGACAATCTGTGCAATGATAGAATAGCGCATGAATTGTACTCTTTTCCTTAGCTATATTTTTTTCCACTGAGTTTTCTAGTAAGATTTTTAACGAGGCATATTCATAGCGCAAGTAATGTCCAAAAGAGAGTGTTATAAATAAATTATTATATGTAGATATTACTTAAACATTCTTAAGTATATATTTTAAAGAGATTATAGTATATGGTTATTTCAGTAATATTGTATACACAAAAACCCTAACCATTCATCTATATAAGGAAAACTAAGGTTAATTTAAAAATAAGAGTTTTGAGTCCCTTTTCTCTCTATATATTTCTCTCTATGTTTTTTCCTTCTCTTTACTTTATTACTTTATATGTTTGTTATTATCTTCGATCTGCTGTACTAATAAGCCGATTTACAATAAATAATAATTTAAATAACATCAAACAAATTCTTAAAAATTTATTGTAATTGTAATTTTTTTTTTTTTGGCCAATGTTGTAATTGTAATATAATTGCTGGAAATAAGGTATCATATAATTAAGATAAGTATTTGATATACAGTTTTTCTAACGAGTAAAATAAAATAAATGAGTAAAAAATTGAGATTTTGATCTATAATTTGAAATGGTAGTGATTGTAACGAAATACAATTCTATTAAAATATTTACTTTTTTCTCATTTTATTTTTTTTATATTAATTTAATTATATTTATCTGAATTAACTGTTTTATAACTGTATTTTATCTGAAACAATCGCTCTTAACCTGTGTTTTTAGGCACTCCTTAAAAAAAAAAAAAAAAAAAAAACCATTTGATATAAATATATATATAGTCAATAATCAATGTCATAGGTCAAGAAGACATATTGAGAATGTACTGTTTGTCAATTGGGATGCTTTGAAAAAACAAAGAAAGGATTCGTTTTGTGTTCAGGTTCTTTGGTAGTTCGGAAGTTGCATAAAAAGACATAAAGAGTTGACAAAAAACAGCGGGGAAAATGGGGAATCCAACCTACCCTCTTCCAACACTTGTGTTTTTTCTTTCTCATTCTAGATGCTTATATATGTGTTTAGCAACTACTCTTTAATTAATACTATATATGTTTTTTTTTTAATTAAAATTTCTTTGCCAAAATCTTATATTTGTGATGTTTATTTATATATTAATCCTTGTTTAGTACTGTGGATTGAAATAGAATTGGAATTTGACGGTACCATTAGATTAATTAATAATATCGGTTTATATTTAAGTACAGTATAATAATGATTGTTTATGGAATTTTAATGAAAATCAAATTTTAAATCTTCTCTTTAATAAAAAGAAGAAGAAGAAAAAAAAAAAGAACCAAACCAGTAATTTTTCCTTTTTTCTAAAAAACAAACAAAAGGAGAGAACAAAGTGTACTAAAATTTTTATTCTCATTTCTTATAAATTCCATTTGTTAGACATTGTACTTATCTTAATTGAGGTAAAGAGGATATTTGTGGTACATACATAGTTACTTGCAAAGATACTTCTTGGATATGACAAATTTTTATAATTCCAGTTTAATTATAGTTGACTATCCATCACATTTTGAGTATTGGAAAAAAAAGATTTATCATTAATAGGATTCAAATTGATTATCAAAATTCTAATTATTAAAATCATGAAAACTTAATTAAACCAAAAAAAAAAAAATCAAATTATTAAAAAATTAAAATTAAATCAAATTAAATTATAAAAATATTTGTTTAATTGATTTTTTTCAGTTTGAATCGAATAATACTCAACTGTTTTGGTACCTATTTTTTTTTTTTATTTTTTTCAATGCACACACAATATTTATAGGATTGGCTTCTTGTTCTTGGCTATATTTATAGCATACAAAAATTGAATAAAAGAACAATATGGAATCGATGAGGATTGAATAATTAGTTGCCTTAAGGAATAAGTTGGCAATTGTCATTACATTGAAAAAGCTGTTTGAATAAGTCTCACATATAAAAGATGTTCATATCATTTTCTAAAATCTAATTAAAACCTTAAAAGTCACGTTAAAACATGGAGGCTTCTATGCTTAATTCAATCCTTAATTGAAAAAAAAAATGATTATGGAAAACAAGTATACAATTTATTAATTAAAAATGTTTTCAACTTAAGAGTTAGTTCAATTAATAAATAATAAATTTAATTAGTGTTTTTTTTATTAATCAATGTTTAAATATTAAATTATATTATAATTAAATAATTTATTTTTTTATTTTTATTTTTGAATTCTTTAATAAATATAGTAAATTTAATATAATATAAATTTATTTAGTAAATTTAGTAAATAATTTAATATAAATTTAATTAAATATATAATTTAGTAAATAATTTTTATTTTTAGTAAATTTAGTTTATATATAAATATATAGGGGCGAAATTAGAAAATTTAACAGGAGAGCGATAAAAAATTAAAATCAAACTCATAACCACATAAATTAGTATCGTATTATATTTAATTTTCATTAATTATTAATATATTAATTATGTATATATAATGCATAAATATATATAATAAAAAAATCTAATTTAATATTTAATTTTTTTTAATGAATATACAAAAGTCATAAATTTTAGATTTTTTTAATAATTAAGAGAATAGACTGTTTCTTATTTCGAGAGAATATATATATATATATATATAAAAACTAATGATATCTTAGTCCAATTAGTAAGGTTGAGATTTTAAGATCAAAATATTTCAAATTCAAATTTTATTCATGTTGAAATATTGAGGGTATGAAATTATTTGATAATTCATTTTTTTTTGCCAAATATTTTTTTTTTGCCAAATATTTGATAATTCATTGGTGATTTATATTTAATGTAAATACCAATTAATATTGGTTTTCTCTGTGGCAAAATATATATATAATAGAAAAGCTGATATTTTTCTAGAGACATGAGGCTGACACATGACAAGATGTTGAAGAAACTATGCAAATAAATTATTTTAAAAAATAAAAATTTATAAATAATTAAGGACATGATCCCTTAAATAAAATAATTAAGGACATGATCCCTCAAATAGGTGGCAAAGATTCCCTTATGGGTGGCACCTGCAGTACTCATCAAACATGCAGCAGACCATTTCCGGACTTCTCACTGTTCCTCTCTCTCTCTCTCTCTCTCTCTCTCTATATATATATATATATATATATATATTCTAATTTTTTTAATTAATTTGTGTTTTTACTAACCGTAGATTACTAATATAAAATATTAAAAAATTATTTTGCATTAAGAGGGATGTGATTAACTAAAATAAAATAATTTCGCAATCAACGGTCCTTATATCATTTGTTAAATCAGAATTAATAGTTGGTAATTGGATAAGTTCAAATATTCTGAATTGCTTTATTCTAAATTTACTTCTACTTGTTTGGATGAATTACTCAAGCCAAATAATCATACAAACATAATTAAATATATAAGGAACAAACTCAGGAGGAAGAACACAACATTTTACTTGAAAAACTCTCGTGTAGAGAAAAAGAAAAAAAAAAATAAAAAACAATATTCAATTCTCTATAGATCATAAAATAATATGGATAATAATAATATAGAGACATTTAAATTAAAAAATAAAAATATAATCAAATTAGGGTAAATTTTACTTGATATTTATTTTCTAACAATTCTCGCAACCCAACTTTTGTTCAAACTTTTTTGGTGATTATAAGAAATTCAATTTTTTTTTCTTTGAAATCAAGCATTGAACATTGAATTTGAATATAATTATGAATTAAATATATATCTTCCTGA
>CATKHJ010558090.1:0-10872 GCA_949750685.1 Vernicia montana | reverse complement strand
GGGCGGCTCGTAGGACTCTCTCGAACTGGCTTGAGAGAAACCATAGACCACCAAACAAGAACCAAATTTTAGAACTAAAAGGCAGCTCTTTTTGAACCAAGCCTTAAAGAATGGCTAGCTTACAAGCAAAATGGCTCGATTTAGCTAGCCTTGAGTGAGCTGAGGTGTGTTTTGAAGGGTTAGGGGGGTAGGTTTATATAGGTTGAAGGTTGGAGTGAATTTTTATAAACTTTCGATGTGGGATTAGTGATTTTTCGCCCGAAACCGCACACGAAGCTTCTAGAACTGCACACGGACGATTCTGGACCGCACGGGGAAAAACTGGACCGCGCAGCAACATGGACCGCACACAGCCCATTTGGAACCGCACAAGGGCTGTGCGGTCCCTGGAGGGCCCTGTGCGGTCCTCCAGGGTCCGACGGGCTGGTTCGGTGTTTTTTCCGGCCCGCTCTCGCTCGTTTCAGTTTTCGAGGCTTAGACGCATGTCCGAGGTTCAGACGGTGCGGATTTCAGGGTTCACAATACCCTAATTATTGATTTTATTGACACCATGATCATTGTATATCTATTGATTATTGAACCCAAAAGCAGAATTCCCTTACTCTGATGTGGGATAATACATCAGGCATAGTGCACAGTGTATACTCCGGTGGATAGAGGAAAGTATCCATGCTCTAGCTAAGGAGGGCTAGTCCCCTAGTCATGAGACCTGATCAGTCTTACGTATCGGATGAGGGTATGCTCTGAAAAGATGAGCCTCTACCTCGATATTGATATGATTGGAAAGTACTATGTCTCAGTTCTCAGTAATGCCTTTGAGCATAATACCATGTAAGAAGAACGTTAAAACATAGTTACTTGATATTGTACCGTACTGATTGATTCTGTTATACATGATATGTTATTGATATTGATACCGATCGATTGATATTATTGAAACGATTGGATATTGAATTTGAACCAAATGTTTATTGTTGTTAAACCAATCGCTTGATATTATTGAACCGATTGGTTATTGATATTGATTGATATGAACCGTGAACTGTTGTTGTAAACCAACCTTAAATCACCAAGATTCACAGGTTATGGTAGTATAATCTTTACTCACTGCGTTATCTCATTATCGATTCTATTTTTTTCAGGTGAGCTTTAATTTATCGGTTAAGTTCCCGAGGCGTTCCTCTTCTCCATTCCTCGAAAACTCAAGTGATTAATGTAATAGCTCATTTTCTATTAAATCTTTTTGTATAGATGATTATTCAAATATAGATGCTTCATGGTAATGTATTGAATGGTATATGTAATAGAACCAGTCTTTTGGGGCTTCTAACATTAAATTATTATAAGATGATAATTCATTTGAATTATGGATGATATTGATGAGAATGGATTGGCATAGTTGTTTGGTTCTGATCTTGGGAGATTGTGTGATATGGTTATAGATGATGGATCGATGAGGTTCCTACGGGTTTTCGGTGGCCTTAAGCCTACCCATGCCCTAAGATCGTAGCGGCTCGGAAGCCGGGTCGTGACATTGTTTCTTGGCTTTTCCAAATATTGATGGAAGACTATGGTTATCAATTGGTTTCACACCTATCCTTCCCTGGATCAATAATTTTAAATCATTAAGAATATTTTTCTAGTCAATAGCTCTGACTTGTCTAAATTAATCTTCTGACTCGAAGCACATTCATATTCATTCAAAATTCTAGAAGTACAAGATGCTTCTTGCATTGAGGATCGAGCAAAAATAATGTTATCAACTATAAATGAAATAAATGTGAAACTATTAATGACGAGAGGCCCTCTACAACTATTAAAAAGAGGTAAGGAGATAATGGGTCACCTTTTCGTAATCCTCTACTAGGGGTAAAGGATGGACTTCGTGTTAATGTAGTATGCCTTAGAGAAAATTACTAGTACATGTACGTTTGTAATATTGAATCCCTAATGGCAATAAAAGTATTCTTTATTCTTAATGACTCTTTCATTTATTTAGAATACTTATCCTTAAGTAAATTGTTAGATGAGTTTTTTGCAATATGGAGAATGGGGTGACAACTCTATATAGTATAATTACTTAAAATAGTTCATGGTCATTCACTATTCCAGTAAGATTGTCACCTCTGTTTGTCTTCCCAATTAGTGTGGACTAACAAAATGGAAGTGGGAGTCATTAACCAATTGAATTATGATGTCAGGATAAATATGTGGACGTTTGTTTTTTTAATGGTTGAACTGTGGCTTTGGATGATGTTGACATGAGATTTTACTATCTGTCAATCGATGTCATCTATATCTCGATAGTACATATAATCCTTAGACTTGAGGTGACATAGTTAATCCATATATAGGTGGTTAAGGTTTTCTCCTGTTTTCATGTTGGGGCTAATCACGTGTCAACATATAGGCTTGTAGTGGCCTTAGCTAGTTATATAATAGGCCCAGTTGTCAATCATAAATGGGATGAAAGTTCTATGCCTTCAAGTTTTTCTCGATATTAAATCCTTGGCCATGTATTTTAGATTGACTAGAAATGATTTTTCAAGTGAGAGTCTAATCTTATCGAGAATAGAGTGGAATGAAATATTCATAGTGTTTTGGTATTAGGTTTAACATCCACCACGACCTATCCAAAATCGAGACTTTGTAACAAAGGGATTTTAGTGTACTAATATATTGATCAAATGATTCATAGAATGTAAATAACCATTTAACATTCATCTCTAATTAGGTAGTCATGACATCCAATGCTAGGGGTCACTCATAATTTATGGGTATCAAAAGTAAATAAGGGTTTTCAATTGGTCGAGAAATATCCTCTTGTGACATTTCAGAGAATGTCACTTCCCACTGCTAATTAGACATGAACCTAGAATGTCACACACAAAATAGGTATTATGCAATTGGACTCATTCTTCGATTATTAATTAATTGGAACAATTAGATAGAACAAGTCCCTAGCATGACCTTATGTTTGGTCAAGTATAATTTTCATGACCCGACTTCCGAGCCACGACGGTCATAGGGCATGGGTAAGCCTAAAGCTATCGAAAATCCGTAGAACCCATACTTGCTATCAATTCCAACATGGTATCATGCACTATATCATACATATAACAAACATCACATGCTATTCACTACCCAAGATATGAACCTGCTTAACATCTACTCATGATTCACTATGATTTCACTTATATACTTCATAACAATCATTAGCAATATTTATCAATTTATTCGTACATATTTCTTATCATTACATTGAAATCTATCCTCATAAGTCATCAATAATCATTCATATCATCACATTTCCTTTGACCTAATAGAGTTCAATCAATTCATTTAAGCCACTACCCTTGATATACAAGGAAAAGTCCAATAATGTCTTATACATAATAAGAATTCTATTTATACATCTAATACTTTCAATAACTACGGAGCATCTAAAAGAAATAGAAACACTTCAATTCAAACAATAACATGTATACAGTAATTAAAGGTAAACTTATACATTTCAACTTGTTGATGGAGACAAATATTCATAAAACTTCTGCTATGCAATTCCATTTCTAACTTCTATACACTTCAATCAATAACCTGAAATCCACGGACAATGTCATGAGCCGTCAACTCAGTAAAATTATGAAATGCATATGGATGATGGAATTACAGGTAGGTCAATAAATCAATGAACAATGGATCATATATATAGAAATATCAAAGATCATATGATAACATGAACAAGAACATAACAAAATGTTAGGTTTTCATTAAACATTAACATATATGCCAAGAATGGAAGGCACCAATGATACAAAATGTAGTACCAGAACCATCACTGATTTGTCAATTAACTCGTGAGCGTCCCCACAGTCACTATCATGCATAACACTATTTAACGTGCACTATCTCAGAGTACATGCCTAGAGTACTACCCTCTTTAGGTAAGGTTGATTTAACCTGCATTTCTTTAAATACACGCCTAAGGTACTACCATCCCTAGGTAAGGCATAATCAAGTGCACATGGTCTAATGTTTTTTTTCCATTAGATGGGAGTTCTGTCACACATCAAGTTCAATAGAATCATTTCATGCTCATTATATGGTTTAGCCCAAATGACTTCAATAAACAATAAAACTTTGGCTCAAATGGCCTATCATGAACAAGTAAGGTAATGATCAATGATCTCAATTTTAATAGCAAAGGTTAATTTTGATGAACATGGTATCAATTATGAGTATCAATGAACAATCATGATAGCAATTAATGAATCAATTTGGGCATATAAACAGTTGGGTCAATGCAAAAGCAAATAGGGAAAATACACATTCCAAAACTTACCTTCTATTGCAATTCCTTTTCAACAACCTTCAATACACTTCAATTCATATGCAAACTATCAATTCTTTGGCTCACCCTTCCCTATACAAAGTTTTTTACCTTAATTAACAATTCTTACTTTATAAAACTATAGTCTTAAATCTTAAATTCTTAACTATTTTACTTAGTTCTTTAACTTAAAATCTTAATTCTTATACTTTGTTAATAACTATAATTCATAGTTATAAAAAATCAACTATAGCCCTCTAAGATTCCTTAGCTCAACCTCCATAAAAATTCACTTCATATATATATATATACAACAAAATTCTTAAACATCATATCATATTAATATCCATAGATAACATCCATATGAGATTCAAGCTAGACTTTATAATGTCCTAAATTAGGATTTCCATGAATTCAAATTAATCCTATAAAACTCGTATTTCTTAAATCATATACCATAATCACTCTTAATCTAACTTATTCTTCATAATTAAACTAAACTAAATGAAGAATTTAAGAATTAATAACTTACCTTAAAGCTTTCTTTAACTCTTAACCCTAACTCTTCCCAAAGAAAGAAGCTTTCTCCCTTAAATATTTAAATATTTTTCTTAAATCCTTGATATTGATTTAAAGAAATGAATAACTAAAGAGAAAAATATATTTTGAGAGCTTGAAGAATAGAAAACGTGAACGGAGATGAGTTTTAGGCTTAAAGAGTTCATATATATACATAAAAATATCATAAGGGTAGATGGAGGGGCATTAAATGCAAGTTTATATAGTTTTCCCTTCATTTGGCCTGCTAAAACACTTAGGATAGAAGTATTTTAAGTTGCACGGTCATGCATGGCTTCACTTGCATGGTCGTGCACTTAAATATAGGTATGTCCCTATTATTCCTTAATCAGACCCTTTTTTCTTATCTTCCTGCCATAACTTTGGCTACACTAATTCAAATGACTTGATTATTTTTTTTACTTAAACTAGACTTATAAATATACAACATATCAAAACTTCAAGTCAAAATATAAATTACACAATTTATGGTGAATTTTCAAAGCTTGTCCTATTTCTGCGCAAACTCAGTCCGAATAATTTCCACAATTTTTATTATATCTCAAAACATACATGTTCAATTGCAAAAATGATTTATATTCAATTAGTTTACATATAAATAAACATTTCTCATGTTTCACACTTCCCCTAATTCAGCTTTTAAGATCATCTAAATAATTATATAATTTCAGATTTCCTACATGCATAGCGATTTGAGTTAGTCCTACTCAAGGAAGAATATCTCTTCACATACATCAAATATTGCAAAAATATTTTATGGGAATCTAGATGAAACATAACTCTCCAACCTTTATGTTTTGAACTTCCTCTAATTCTTTTTCTAATGCTATAAAAATATAGGTATAAGTTTCTGACTGAAAAACAGATTCTCACAAATTATGAACTTAACTCTTGAATTCGCATTACACATATATACAATAAATACAATTTCATTCATTGAACATTTACATCAATCTCATACATATCAAACTCTTCGTCACCTTAATTTATACTTACATCTATCACATTCATATATAATATACTCATACTTCCAACACATATACATATACTCATAAATTCAAAACTAATTCATCAATTCACATTATATAAAAACAACCATTTCAACTCTTCCATTAAACATTTACTATAATCTCATTCATTTAAACTTAAATCACCTCATTTCTTATAATAAACATATACACTGAACTCTTCTCTTATAATAAACATATACACTAAGCTCCAATAAAATTCATGAACATCAATATGAACTTAATCATGTATCTCTATGTGCTCATTTCACTAGCCATGAAACTCATGAATCAAAATCTTAAACTTTACTCATATAAACAATAAACCTCATATACACATAAAGAAACATAATGAAATTTTAGTCATTAAACATTTCATTAAATTCTTTCAATTACACTTAGTATATCTTAATTCTTACATTACACATATAAGCACTAGATTATACATATAACCTCACTACTAAGCTCACTACCGTAACCCTCTTTACCTTCATAGATAATGGCTCGTTTCCTTGCTATCTCTCTACTTCATCTATACTTGGAAGCCCTTCACTGATAACAAAAGTCCGAGGTATTACAATAATTTAATTCTATCAATTTTGTCCCAGTTTATATTGGATATAAATAGGGATGACTAAATTGAAAGATTAAAAGTTATTTGGCATTTAAAAGGCAAATGGTGATTTAGAGATTTGGAAACCCTAATCTCTAAGTTGGAATTTAGGGGGTTTATAACCCTAAATGACTTTAGGGGTTGATAAAGGTTTTTGACTGAATCAAACCTTAAATGGTGTTAGACAAGTGTTGGTAAATATTAACACTTGTTTAAGTGTTACTTAACACTTGTCTACACATTCTTAAACTTCACCACTACATATAGTTAGTGGGATAATTAAGATTCACTTAATTCTTCATTAAACCATATATGTATATATACATATGTTAGTGGAAGATGTAAAGCTCTCCCAAGTTTCATCATCTTATTTTCTCACCTAACTCTTTTCTACTTGAAATAGTACTTGGTGTTAGAGATAAAAAGAGATAGGGTTTAGAAAAAGAAAAGAAGAGCTTCACCTTTCATCTTTATCATCTTCTCTTTAAGGTTTTCTTATACTTGGTGTTAAGATATAGAAAGTAAGAGTGTAGTAAATGAATAAATGATCTTTCATCTTCATGACCTTTCTATTGCATGTCTTTGCTAGAGATAAAAAGGGTTTGATGATTGAAGCTTTCTCTACATGATATTGCCTTTGCATGTTGGAGGATAGAGCTTAAAGATTAACTCCAAGACTTCTTCTCTTCTCCATCTTCTTACATGCACTAGTGTCTATGTTGGTTTGTAAGGTGAAAGGAAGAACCAAACACATATAGTCTAGCTCATTAAAACCCACACCGACTTAGAGGAAATCATGGATGGCTCAATCGCTTTGGGCTTGTAAGAGAGGAGATTGAAACAAGCTACTTGAGTACCTTAGCCAAGTCCAATGCAAGGTGCTTAAACATTAACTCCAAGACTTCATCTCTTCTCCCATCTTCTTACATGCACTAGTGTCTATGTTAAGTTGTAAGGTAAAAAGAAGAACCAAACACATATAGTCTAGCTCATTAGAACCCACACTAGCTTAGAGGAATTCACGGATGGCTCGTTTGTTTTGGGCTTGCAAGAGAGGAGATCGAAACAAGCTACCTGAGTACCTTAGCCAAGTCTGATGCATGATGCCTAGTGGCGTCGTACTTAGGGCGTTAGAAAACTAAACGGTTGTTAGCTTTCTACACTAAAAGAGGTAAAAAAATTTTACTCTCTCTTTATCTTTGGTCCTTGCATGTGGTGATTTTATGCCAAATTTGGTTGATCTTTGAGAAATTTTATTATTGTCATGTCCTCGCTTTCGCACTGTTTCCGCTGCCCTGATGGCACATAGGGTAAAATTTATTTCACTTGGGCACCTATTTCTTAATAAAGAGTAAGAGACTGTGAACACATATTTCATAATTAATGCCACCCAACTTTCCTTGAAACCTATTGTACGCATAATGGCCTCCAAGAAAGACCACTCAATTTTGTCATAGGCCTTGCTCATATCCATCTTCAAAGCTATATGTCCCTTTCTCTCGTTTCTCTTCTTTCTCATTGCATGAAATATTTCGAAAGCTATAATTGCATTGACTATTATCAGATGACCTAGGACAAAAGCACACTGGGTGGGTGAAATTATATGTGAGAGGATTGATTTTAACCTATTAGCCATGGTTTCAGTCACAAGTTTAAAAATGACACTACATAAACTAGTCAGTCTAAAATCAATTGCAAGTTCTGGGTGTTTTTCTCAGGGATTAGGACAATGAAAGTATGATTCGAAAGGGTGGGATTTGTAGAATTATTTAATATATTTAATATTGAAGCAATCACACCTTTACCTACAATATTCTAGATTTTTTTTTTTTTTTATAAAAGAGTTTCAAAATATAAATAGGAATTTTATATTTCTTTTTAAGCTTTGAGAAGGGAATTTTAATATTAATGAACTTTGAAATACAATTTCACTATAAGTTTAAAAAAATATTTTTGGCATTAAAAATTTAAGTATGAAAAATATCAGATCCTTCATTAATTTGATTGTATTATTGATAGGTAGATACCTCATATTGGCTAACTTACCAAAATCATATGCTATATAGTATTTACGACTGCAGTCGAAATACTGTGCAAAGTTTTCGGTGGAGTACAGCCTAAAGCGAGAAGAAAGTCTTTCATTCCTAAACTTTGCCAGTGTTTCTTGTCTTGGCAAGTTGGAATAGACTAATGCTATTTATATCTTATAAAAGCTTTTATTTATTATTTTTTTTTTCTTTTTTCTTTTTTTAAAATTCTCTTTCTAAAAAAATAAGAAAGTTAAAACAATACCAATCTTTAAAAGTTTTTAAAAAATATAAAAGTGTTGTTGAGTCTATATTAGTGCATTTAAGGAAAAATTAAATTTATTCAATGTGGTATGTCCTTTGTAGGCTTATCTTTATCATTATCATATTCAATATGCTCCAATAATTAGTTTTTATTCCCCTAAAAGAGGTCAATTATCATTTTATATAAGTAGCTTTTTTTAATATATATAAACATTTCCAATGTTGAATAAATTGATTATAATATTATAAAATAAACAATTAATGACCAAAATAACATTTTAGAAAAGAAAATGAAGTAAATGGAATTTTGTCTACTTTTTTGAAACTTGGAAAACAAAATATGAAAGTTTTTGGAAAGAAAATAATAATTGAATTACTTGATCAATTGAAAGAGTATATATGCATATCTGTAACTTTAAAAGCTATCTTGCTCCTATCTTATTAATAATTGTTCTAATAATATCGCCCCCTTTTATTATATTATATAATGATAATACAAATATTATTGCATACTAAATAATACTAAGATGTTTTCTATGATTACTTTGTTTTTAACAAAATAAACTTATTTTGTTTTATTGATCATTATGAAAAAAAATAACTCTTTTATAAAAAAATTACAATTTTCTTATAATTTTTTCGTAAATTAAACTATTTTTTCGTAATTTTTCTTGATTGCGAAAAAATTTTTAATTTTACAAAAATACAACTTATTTTGTGTAAAATAATAACTTTATGAAAAAATTCATAAATTAACAAAAAAGAAAAATAATTTCGTAATTACGAAAAAGATGACTCACTTACAAAAAATTACAATCTTTTTATATTTGTTCGCAATTTTTCTTAGTTGCAAAAAAATTTTAATTTTACGAAAATATGATTTATTTTGTGTAAAACAATAACTTTAAGAAAAAAATCATAAATTAACAAAAAAAAAAATAATAATTTCGTAATTACAAAAAAAATATAGTTCTCTTACTAAATATCACAATTCTCTTATATTTTTTTTTAAGTAAAACTATTTTTTTGTAATTTTTTTTAATTGCGAAAAAATTAATTTTATGAAAATATGACTTATTTTATGCAAAACAATAATTTTAAAAATAAGTTCCTAAATTAACGAAAAAAAAATAATTTCATTAATTTTATTTCATTTCATTAATTTCATAAAATTAATTTCATTCATTTTGTAAAGTTAATTAATAAAATTATTCTGTTAATTTTGTAAAGTTATTTAATGAAATTATTTCGTTAATTTCATAAAGTTAATTATCAAAATTATTTTTTTATTTCATTTCGTTAATTTCATAAAGTTAATTTCGTAAAGTTAATTAATGAAATTATTTTTTTTAATAATTTAGGAACTTTTTCGTAAAGTTATTATTTTGTACAAAATAAGTCATATTTTCGTAAAATTAAAATTTTTTTCGCAACTAAGAAGAATTACGAAAAAATAATTTAATTTACGAAAAATATAAAAAAATTATAATTTTTCATAAAAAAAAAAAACTATTTTTTAAAAAAAAGTAAAATAAAGTAGATTTACACTAGAAAACACCATAATACCAAATGAAAGAGAAATAAAATTGGTTGAAGTGTTGGGAGTGGGGAAAAGTAGCATTTTCCATTTTATTGTATACAGCCTTTGGAGTTTAGACTTTAAGCCTCTTCCTAACAAATTTTCAGAAAATGCATGCATGGATGTAAGAAATCCTTAAAAAGCTCAAAATTGGGTAAATTGCACTTATCACTAAAATTTCATCTATTTCACAATATCAAATTGCACATTTTAATAATGTACTCTAAAGGACCAATAAGTTTTTGGTCTAGCAATAAAACTAAAATTAGGAGGTCAGAAACAAAATATATGTATAATATCAATACTGTAAACTAAAAATCATATACTATAATGCATATAATGTCTTATTTATTTATTATTCATTCAAAACAAAGCATCAAGCATGCATAGAAATTAGAAACTACACATATTCACTTGATTTTCTTTATTCACTCAACATTTTCTATTGCAACCAATCAAATCTCTTGGTCCAA
>CATKHJ010557966.1:0-20755 GCA_949750685.1 Vernicia montana | reverse complement strand
TATAATTTTATTTCTTTTACTTTACATAAAATTTTTATTATTAAAAAAGAATAATCTAATTTATTAAAATAATATTTTAATAATAATATAGTAATTTAATAATAATAAATTTTTGATAAATAATAATAATAATAATAATTTTAAAAATGAAAGAAATGAAAAAAAAATATTAAAATATTAGATAGGGAGTCAATCTCTCTCCTTAATTTTGAGGAGAGAGAAATAGACTCTTAAAAAACTTTAGAGAAAAAGGATAAATAGAGAGTTTGTTGAAAGAAAAATAATGTGATATGACTCTCTATTTTTAACTAACGAGGCATTTAGAAAGCTTATTGAAAATGTCCTAAGCTAGCTAAACTAAACATTTATTTTTATTTGAATGAAATATACCATAAAGAAATCATAAAGTGCACAAAAAAATTTCAGTTAGACTGATACCTCCCTAGCACCTGACGACACCCAACCCCAAGGCCGCCAAAATATTACTAAACATTTTTCAAATTCTCATAATTTATTTGAAAAAAAATTCTCATAACCTGTACTTGATTTTTTTTATCTTTGAAAAATTATTAACTATACTTCAAATATTCATCTCTTATATGCGTTCTTCAACCAATCAAATTGGCTTTTAAAAAATTTATTACTATTATATTTTTTTTTTCAATGAAAAGACTTCAATTCATTCATTTGACTGTCTTTTAAAAATAATGAATTATTTTTATCTTCTTTTTTTTTTTTTTTTATAATGAATCAGTGGTGGTTCTGTATAGGGCTGAGGGTGACTTCTTACAAATGTTGAAACTTATATAATTTTAAGAGTGTGAACCTCAAAAACTAACTATTGAGGTTGGAGAACCCAATTATATATAAACTCATTCAACATCTTATATTTAATCAATGTGGGATATATCCCACACATGCAATTCTTGATCAATTTTTCATTTAATTATTTTCATTCTTAACACTCCCCTCAAGTGTCAACTGGATCTAAATTGACACTTATCAATCATATGGTGATCATTGTCCGAATCACCTAGGAATATAACCCACAATACTTTTATCTTCTTCATTAATTCTTTTTAATCCGATTCCAGATCACTTGAAAACATAACCCACAATTTTTTTATCTTTTTTATTAATTCTTTTTAATCCGATTTCCTTAAATCGAACATGCTCTGATACCATCTTATAAATATTGGAGTTTATATAATCTTGAGAGTGCCAACTTCAAAAGCTATTGAGGTTGACACTCCCATGACTATATAAACTACCAACATTTCTTACACTGTTGACTTCTAAAAATTTTTATAAAATCTTTAATATACATAAAAAAAAAATTGAGTATTTAATCATTTTAAATTTAAATGATTTAATAATGTTTATTTTAAAAATCTAAATTAATCTAAAAATCGCAATAAAAATTTTAACTTATAAACCAAATAAGATATAAAAAAAAAAATGATTGCCCCTCAATTTGCTTTCCTCTCCTCTAATTCACTACAAGCCTTTGAATAATTTTAATATCTTGATCAATATTATTATTTAAATTTAAGATTTAAAATGAGACAAAGTAAGTATGATATATACCTTCCAAGATAAAGAGTGTCACCAAGGAAGGTGACAGTAAGGAACACTGCAACGGCAATCCCCAAAGGCTTGAACATGGATACATATACAGGTCCCTTCTTGCGCAAGCACCATGTGTGAATAGCAATTCGGAACAGACTTCCAAATACAGCCTAAAATCACACCAGATAAACAAACTTAGAAACACCCATGTATATTTGCAAATTTCTAAATAATTTCATTTGCTAGCTTAGCATGATGCTGGCAGTAAGTGCATATTTCAACTTGAATAAGATCTCAAGTTCGAGTCTGTTCTTAAAATAATATGTATATAGAAAAAGAGAGAGAGAGAGAGAGATTGAGGTTCCTTAAAATGATATATGGGTTGATTAATACAAAAATTAATTATATTTTATTTTGTAATAATAATTAATTTGAATATAAATTATTCAAAACTATAACAGTGGGGACCCATATTATTATTTCTGAGTTAGTGGGGACTGTCATGACTAATATAGAAATTTTAGACACCATTAGGCCCACGATGTAAGAAATAGGTAAAGAGCACCGCTCAGGATTCTGACCTTTATTTAATAAAATCTTTTTTTTTTTTTTTTTTTTTAACTTTTTCCTTTTTCAAGATATTTTAAGTGGAAGCAGTTTAATATAATATAACATAACATCAATTAGCATCACTCATTTATATGGAATCTTTGAAAGATCTTAATTAAGCATTTTTAAAACATAGAATATAAATGTGGAGAAAGTCACTGCATTTATATAATAATAATAAATAAATAAAAATATAATATGGGTTTGTAGTTATTCTCACCGTGAACACAATGGCAATAATTTCAATACCAGATTTCAATCTCCATGCATTTGGATTTCTTTCCAAAATGAGTGACAAGGCAGCACTTTGGATTGTGATAAAGAAGGTGAAAAAGAAGACTATGGTCATTTCTTCTGGGTACTGCCTCACAGTAGCTCCCTGGAAATATAAATTCACACCAGTTAGCACCTAGCTATAAATGTCTCTGCAGAACTCGCCACTAGCCATTAGTTTCCCCTAGATTTAATTTAATGGTAATAGATTTCACGACTTAACAATAAATTTAAATTCGATTCTCTTCCTGCGTTAAAATATATATATATATATATATATATATATATATATATATATATATTAATCAACAGAGGCCTTATCTACCAATATAAACAATGTAGAATATTGGGTCCCACATTTGTTTAATTTATAATTCACAGCTATATGGAGATGAAATTTTCCATTTACCTGGGCAACATTCCAAGTTCCAGACAAAAGGAAAACAATTAATAGGAGAAAACCACCAAGGATCCACTCTGGTTTCTGTGAGAGAAGTTGAACATGATGATGAGGGCTAGAAGTTGGTGATGGAGTCAAGACTGCAGGACCTTTATAGAGGGTCACAACGAATGCTCCAGCTACTGCTACAATAGCTCCAAGAGATTTAGCTTGGGTACTTGATTTTCTTATATCTAATGTTTCCATCCTAATAATTTCAGAACAGGAGAGGAATAAAATCATTTAAAAAAAAAAAAGATTTGCCCATCAACTGCATATAAAAAGAAAATTGAGTGTTGACCTTGTGATGACTGCAAGCAAGAAAGTGAAGATGGGAATAAGATTGGCCATTGCGGATGAAAGAGTTGGGGAGCTCAACTTGACAGCAGCTAGAAAAATTATTTGCCCTGTACTCCTGCAAAAAAAATATTCTTTTTCAATATCTTCAAATTTACTCAAGAACACAAAACAAAAAAAAATTGAATCATTACCCTATTAAACCAAGAAGAAAGAATCTAAAAAGAAGCGAGAGAGTGATAGGAGCTCGCTTCTTCCTGCCAAAGAGAGTTTCAAAAGTCAGAGACTATTTTCTTTTTCTGCATAAAAGCAAGAAATTAATAGTAATGGTTAGTTTTTAAGAAGGATGAGAAAAAACACCTGTGGAAGATGAAATAAGGAAAAAGGATGAGAGTACCAAGAGCATTGGAATAGACAACAGAAACATATTTGCTCATTCCTTGTGCCAAAGCTGCTTTGTTTATTGTTGTTACTCCCACATCTGTACATTCCACTGTTACCATTCCTGCTAAGGGTGCCAAATCCCATATCCAAGAAGCCACCTCCATCTTTCTCCCACCAAATTCTAGGATTCTGCCCTTAGTTTCTTCTCTATACAAAGCTAAAGTAAGAGCGGCAGTGAGAGGAGGTAGAGTCAAATTTTACAAGAAAAAGAGAGTTACCTTGCTGTGCAGCTGTCTTGGTACTACTGTAGTTCAGGTGTCAAAACATTGATTCTTCTCTGCCTCCCTTGAAAGAAAAGCCAGAAAGAAAATAGTTTATAAACTATCCATTTAGAATAATTTACGATTTAATCCTTAAAATTTTTCTAAATTAATAACTTATCCTTACCATTGAGAAATGAACTCTTTAATTTATGTGATTTCATTCTATTACACTAATTAGTCATTTTATTAAAATTTTTATATTTTTTCATAAAAAAATAAATAATAATAATAATAATTTTAAATACCAAAATTATTCCTCCCTGTCATACCATCTCTGTGCCATAATAATAATAATTTTTGTTAGAGTTTCTTATCATGGTTTCCAGCCAAAGACAATTAAGCATATCTACAATATGTTTGTCACTAATTCAAAAAGAGCACCTGAGATTACCAACAAAAAAAAAATTTATAGCAGAAACTTTTCTAATACCGTCATCATTCTCACCACCCATCATGACTTCAACTACGACCTCCACCAAGAACAACCTGCATCCATTGGAAACTTGACCTAGACTCTAGTTTTTTTTTTTTTATCCAATTTCTTTTTGAGGAATACCAAAATTTTGAGAATAAGATGAAAAAATTCATGGATGAGTGGGTTTCATTAGCCCCAAAGAAAAACTAGTTAAAATGACCCAGATTTTAATTCTGAGTTTCTTCTCTAACTCTAACTGATATTAGATGATGAAAAGACGAAATTTTCAATATATGAATTGAAGTTGGACTGTCAACAATGACCGGCATGGAGCGACGTTGCTGTCCAAATCGAAACCGGGATCGAGCTAGCAGCTGTCATCTCTTCTCCGACGAGTTCTTGCTTATGCTTCTCTTTAGAAACTAAATAATGGCTAGAGCCTTTCATGCTTGGTATGTATTTTCTTGATTTGGTGATATAGTTTCATGCAAACCCAAGTCATTAATTTAGTCATATAGCCTTGTGGCTGTCTATATTGAATAATCGATTTTTTTGGTGGGTTTTGATTTTGTTTTTCATGTTGTGTTTCTTGAATTTTTTTTTTTTTTTTTTTTTTGAGTATTTCATTGATGTGAGATTGATGAATTTTTAGTTGAATTTTTTTTTCCTGTTTGATGACCAAAATTCTTTTATGAAATTGCAATTTTCCTCATCAATCTCATAATCGTATCTTTCATGAAATAATATTTTTTTTTTCGTATCCAAGAAAAAAAATGTAAAAATCATCATAAAAATTATAATGTTATGAAGATTGTTATATCAGTATTATGAATTCTGATATTAGTGTGAAAGAGATGGCATGAAATAGAAAATTAAATTATAAATGAGGGGCATTTTAGACTTTTCATTAAATTTTAACTAAAAAATAAATAAAATGATTAATTAGTGTAAGTGAATGAAATTTCATAGATTAAAAAATTTATTTCTCAAATTGTAAAGATAAGTCATTAATTTAAATAAATATCAAGAATTAAATAGTGAATTATTCATCTATTTTCTAAGAGAGAAATAAATTATATAAAGGTGGTAAAATTAATAAATAATAAAATATTACAGACAAATGTGTACGACATATCATTTGAAGATTTATTTAGTAAAATATATCAACTTTTTTTAAGAAAAAGTTGGGTGCCTCCTCGGATGGTGAGCATTTAATATACAAACAGAAGCTAAAGTTTGATGAATACAGCTAAGCCTGTTGTCGTTTTGACTGACTTTTAATGGACACCATGAACCTTATTGGTACTGATATGGGGCCCACTGTTTCACTCTTTAACTAATATGTGGCAGCAGCATAAGAGAATGGAGTGGTTAGAGAAGCAGAGCATGCACAAGTCAGTTTCAGTGAACGAGATGCAACATGGAGTGCCCCTTTTCCAAATGTGATAAAGATAAACACTGATGCTTCTTTTTTCATGCAAAATGGTATGGGATAATTGGCTTTTATATGCAGGAATGGTCAAGGACAGTTGATTGATGCAAAGGTTAGAAGAATTTTTTGCAGCTCACCTCTTGTGGCGGAAGCTTCTGCTCTCAAGACGCAGTTAAATATGCAAACAACTTAGGCAGTTGAGTAGGTAGCTTGTGAATCCAACTCCTTAGTCACCATTTAAGAATCTAACTCCTTAGTCATCATTTCAAGCTTAAATGATAACGATAAGGAGATTTCATGAGAGATTAAACTCATTGTTGAGGATATTAAACAGATTACTAGGAATTTTGTGTTCTGTAAGTTTTTATTTATTAATAGGGATGGAAATAAAATTATTGCTTGGCTCTCTAAAGCCACAGAGTTTGTTTCAATCCAGGCTGGTTAAGTAATGTTCCTAGCAGACTTGTATCTCTTGTAAATTTGAATTTGATTAATCCTCAGCAGTAATGATATGACTATCATTTTCGAAGGAAAAAAAATATGTATATAACATGTGCAAATACATACATACATATATATATATAACAAAAATCTTCTATGGTCCTCGTTAATAAGGGCAACATGATGGTTAAAAAAACCACTATAGCTGCTTAAAAGAAACATCAAAGTTCATTTAATTTTCAACGGCCAGGAACAAAACAAGAACTAACATAACATTTACAGAGTTACAAAGAGGAAATAAATATCCAAATCATCCTAAAATTATGTATAGTTTTCAACTCTTCCTCCGTTTTCTTTTCAAGAAGGGCATTGCACTGAGACTTCTTGCACTCGACCCTCCAGTATTACTTTCAGTGCTTTCTGGTACAGACGAACCGACTTTGGACTTATCACTAGTGTCTGTTGCATTTACACAGTTTATCCTTGGCTCAGTATCAAAAGCATTTGTCTTTTCTCCATCTTGGATATCATTAGAAGTTCTTTTGACATCAGAATCTGATTGAACCAAACCCTTACCACAATCAGCTTCTTCCATAAGACCAGAGAAGCAGGGAGAATCAACTGTTTCCAAGACAGCAGGCATAGATGGGCTATGAACAGCATCTTGGTCAGTACCTGTCTCACTTTCATCCATGCAAAACCCACCTCCCATTTTAAGGTAATCTTTAGAGACATCATCTTCACAAGGATAGCTATTTTGGCTCACACCAGCCTGACCACTAGCATCTTCATCAGAGAAAAATCCCCCTTCCCTTTCAAAATAGTCTTTACTCAAGTCCTCAGGCAAAGGATCTTCCACTTTATGTTCTTCCTTACCATTGAGACTAGTGCCAGCATCTCTGCATACCCCTCCAAACAAACCAGGTTCTACTGCCTCTTCATCAGACATTTTATCATCCTGGTCTAATGGCTTGTCCACATCATCAATTTCCAAGTTGTCCATATTGTAATTTGCAGGCTTCCGTGAGCGCATTGACTGGCATATTATAAACAAAAAAGGGGTTAAAAATTGAACCCTTGTTACAAAAAGATGAACAATACACAATAAATCTCATTAGAAAAAAAAATAATAATCTCAGGTATCCATCTATTTTAGTGCAGAGCACCATGTTGAATCTACTAAGGTACAGTGACGCCCAACTTGCAAAAGGGCCAGATTTTATTACAACCATCTGATAAAGATTTAATTATAAAAACCATCGCATATAATTTTAATCAAATAACTCAATGCCAGGACAAGCAGCATGGCATGCAGAAAGCATTAAAAAAAATTGTCATTTTTTGTCTGGGACAGACATTCCAGCTTAACTAAAGGGGATATAAGACTTCTCATTCATAGGTAACACGGACAATTATGAAGGAGCAGGAACCCTCTTGATGGTAAAGAATGTATTCCTTATGTTGGTTACCTAACAACCCAACTCCGAGCAGAACCATTAATAACCCAAAATTCTTAGTAGCAAACCAAAAGAATCAGCAGTCAGATGAGTTTGGAATTAAAGTATAAAACTAAAGGATGTTGCTTCTTTAAGAGCCATCAAAGCTCATTGTGCATTTCTATGAATTTATCAAAATGACAATACATTCTTTATGCTATAAACCAAGAAAACACGGGGAAAGAATTGAGCTTACCCTTCGTAGTTCTTGTGACCTTTCTGACTTTTCAACATGAACTTCCAGCTCATTGACATCATCTGAGCTGGAATCAGATTGTTCAAATCCAAGACTTCCTTTCCCCCTTCCTCTTTCTCTCCCTCTTCCTCTTCCACGACCTCTCCCTCCTCCTTTACCTCTTTCATCTCCATGAGATCCTCTGTGGATGCTTTGCCTGCCTTCTGCCTGCCACTGCTGTCCTGGATTCTCCACTTGAGACAAAACAGGCTCTCCATTAGCCCTTTTCCTAGACCGCTTTGTAGCAGATTTTTCCTGAGAGTTGGGTTTATCACTGTGAGTAGCTCCCTTTCCTCTCTTTGAATGTGTCTCTGGTTTGGTATCACCAGATTCACCAGACATTATTGTTCTTTTCTTTCTACTTTCAGAAAATTCTTTCACAGCATCATCCATCAACTCTGAGGATTGATTTCCAGTAATCCCTTTAACAGCTTTCTTGATTCTCTTGCTGCGAATTTTTGCAAATCTTTCATTGAAAGTGTAAAATGCTTCCAGCCGGAGTTGAGTCTCCAATCAAACAAAACACACAAAAAAGTTATCAGCATCGTTTACAAATAACAAGTTACTAATTCAAAACAAAAGTGGGATATTTAGCAGACAGAACAAAAAAGAGGTTGCTCAAAACATATGCCCAAATTATCTTTTATACTGATGATCAATGTCATTGCATGCTTAGTTTTGTCTTATTCAGGTAAATATACTAGTGTGTGTCTATTGCATACATGTGCAGATGCATGTACACATGTACAGGAGAGAGACAGAGACAGAGACTAACCTCGTGTCTATTGTACTCGTTCAGAACAGGCAATAGCAACTCATCTGACTTTTGGATGCCCCACCCAAATTTTTCCCAACATAATCTGTACACAACCAAAGTTGGCAGTATTAACAATGCATGAAGATGATAATTGCAAGTTTTCTCCAAAACATAGCTCCCATGAAGCAAACAGAGTTTTCAAAGGGATGTTTACAGAAGGTTTTCTGGCATAGCAAAAATATGTTTGAACATTGCTGGCACAGCAACTACTTCCAAATCCCATGATATATATGCAAAAGCCAAACTCAAAGATACAATACTTTTTATACAAACTCCTAGCCTGCAACCTTACAAAAATTCAAGAAAAACCAGAGCCAATATGACTCACCTGTGAAGAACTTCAAGATCTGGCTTTCCCCAAGAGAAAGGTTCAGTTGACTTGTCCACTTGTGGGCAAGAATATGCAGAAATGACTGGTTCACTTGGAAAAGAAGAAGGAAGGTGCCAGTTCTTGCTTACATTTCTCTGTATAAAATTAAAACTGATAATACTAGGAAAAATAGGGAAGTATAGATTGATTTCATTAGAAAGTATGTACCATGAAGGAAAAGACTGGTGGAAACAGAGTTCTTACATGGTTATCCATGAAAATCTGCTGCATCTCTTGAATGTGATCTTCAGATTGTTCAATGTTATGGTCAAATGAATTGATTTCTTCGATATTGACATTTGCACGATTTGAACCATTGTCATCAATTTTTGATCCTTGTTTTCTCACATTTGAAGCATTTTGTGTAACAAACTTTCCTAGAATGGTTGGATCAGGTGATTCAATCCACTCTCGGAATTTCTTGAGGCCATCCTCTTCAGGGAATGCATTCACAACCTCGATAGCATTAACAATGCCAATCCCACTACACAAAAATTACATCTCATTGAATTCCATACACAAAAAAAAAGAAATCACCAAATATAGTAATGTCAGCAAATGGTTCTTAATCTCCCATCATAAATAAGCAAAACTAATATCATATGAGCAGGTAAAAGAAATGTTTTGTCAAAGAATTATATATGGAAAAACCTAAAGGTGTAAGAACACAACATGTCTAGTATACTATCTCAGTAACTTGAAAAAGAAAAAAAAATTTGTCGCTGTCAATTACCTAATACCCTCAGTATAATCACTCCCAAGAAGTAGAGCCATGCGAATTAATTTTTCTCTGGTTAGGCCTAGCTCTTTTTCAATGTCCTGAGAAACAAAATGCATGAACATAAAAGGCAAAATGTAAAGAATCCCATGTGGTTGAGATTAGAGACTTGTCAAGTAAAGTATAAAGAAAGATATATAAATTGCGAAATCATGGCACAACTGTAAGCAAAATAAACAAATCAACAAAAGAGAATCAAACAACATATGAATTGTGAAATTATATTTATAGGGAAAACTATAAGTAAAAAAAAAGAACTGTAGATAAGAATTGCAGATGATGTTGAATGGAATCCTAGGGAAGTTTGGGAGAAGGAGGTGGAAGGTGGGGACTTCAATCATTTTACTAGACATACCTTCATGAAGTATGTCTCAACATATTTTCGATCATCAAATATATTCTTGTATACACTTCGTCCCCCAAACAAGAACACATCAGAGTCATCAGTCACAACACCATCAACAAGATTTGCAAGTTCCATGTAAGCACATTGAGCTTCTGCTTCCATTGGTGCTATAATATATGGTATGCCAAACATCTGGAGCAGCTCCTGCAGTAATAAAACATAAAATAATATCAGCTTACTTTCTCCAAGAAAAAACTGAGATATGATTGACAAATAAAAGATCCATGTGCATTAGGAAACAATTATTCTTGAACCAATGATTGACACCAAAACAAAAACTAACCTAATAATACGGACTAGAATTTAAGTCAAAGTAACAAATCCACCATAAAATTTTCCATCAGCTTTTGCAATAAAAAATTAGAAGGGAGAATTATTATTTAGTCCCTAAGATTTGACCTAATCAATAAATCCGTCCCTTTATTTTGAAAATGAATTAAATAATCCCTTACTTTTGTTTCCGTTAACAAAATAGCCCTTTTGTGTGCGTTGTTATAAAAAAAAAAAAATTTGTCAAAACTCTTTTTAATTGTCAAAAAAAATGATGCAATGATAAAAGTACAAAAATATCCTTGATATATAATAAGAAGAAGAAGGATAAAAGTTCAAATTGATTACTAACCTTTTTTTTTTTTTTTTAGAATGGATTACTAACTTTTTTTCAATTTGCCTAATTAGATCCACAATTAACTTTGTAACACAGTTAGGAAAAAAAATATAAATTTAAATACCAAAAAGTACTTGTAACTTTCAAACTAATTAAAATGAAAGGTTATACAATTTTTTGATAGTGTGAAAATATTTTTTGTTATTTATGGTATAAAAATATTTTTTGTTACTTAAAAATATAAAGGTTAATTTTTAGCAAAAATTGGGTGCACAAATTCAAAAGAGTAAGGATCAATTTGAGCTTTTCTCCAAAAAAGAAAAAAAAATGAAAGATGAGAGTGAGTGGGCTATATCAAGATTCAAATAACTTAATGACCGCCTAATATATATGAGGATATTTTAGTTTTTCTTCATCCACTTAACAGAAATTTTAATTGTTTTTCATAGAAGGACTATTTTGTTAACAAAAACAAATGTGAGTGACTATTCGTTTCTCAAAATAAAGGGATTGACTTGTTAATTAGGCTAAACCTCATGGACTAAATAGTAATTTACTCAAAATAAAAATGTAGACACCCTGAAGCAACTTTTTATCATTGCACGGAATGACCACAGTTCATTACCATATGAAGAACCTCAATGGCTGCATCTAGTAAATTTTATTGTATTTTTCATTAGTTGAGGTCCTTAAGGATGGTAGTACAGATTTAGATAGTGAACTTTACGCCTTAACCAATCTCAGTTGTGAGATCTTCTCCTTCAGACAAATAAAGTAAAGATTTGAGTGTTGGGAAACAGTGTACTCAAAACATACAACTTCATTTCTCTTTTAGGTCATTTAACTATTTTACATGCATAACGGTATATACAGTATGTTATATCATTTTATGCACTCTATGCGCAAAATTATATAAATGATTAGATATCAAAGATAAACATAAGATGGAGCCAGCAAGCGAATTGATATATGCCTCCAGTATCAATTGTTTAAGGTTGAGAGAATAATGGATATAAATATAATCACATTTTGGAAAACAAGTTAAGAAAAGCCCATCATTTCATAAATTCATTAAATTATAGATATCCGATTTAGCAAAAAAATAAAATTAAGTTGGAGCACATGCCTGACATTCTGCAAACATCTCACTACTAACTGATTCCGCATTGCGCTCAAGCTTCTTCTGTTCATCTCCCAGATTCATACGTTCTTGACCAAGAATCAATATTTCCTCCTGCAAACTGGCCTCTGAAAAATCAGCCTGCAGATTCTCATTTCTTCCAAGTTTATCCATAGAGTTTTCATTCAGCTGGGTATCAGATTGTTTATCTGCAGCCAAGTTGGGTTCAACATCAGTGCCAACTGTTGAATCTTTAGATGGCTCCATGATGGGCATGGAAGAGTTGGTTATTTCAACCGAATGGCACAGAGGTTCAGTTCTTTTCTCCTCATTCACCAATATGGATGATTCTGCTTCCATTTTATTTTCCACATTGTCAATATTAATGGCAAAAGGCACATTACCAGATACTGCTTTACATGCATGAGAATCATGCCCTGAATATATCTTACTTGAGGTAGATAAGCCAACATCCTGAACCAAAGTATCTGAAGATAGCTCCACATTCATGTGGATCTCCTTTGCTTCCAAATGAGCAGCTGATTCAGCAGATGGCATATCTTGACTTGATTGTCCAGTATTTGAACCTGAATCTCTTTCACATGATTTTTTGTTAAGGATGCCTACGTTATTGGGATTGTGCAAAGAAAAGACCCGCGAGACATCATTTTGATCCACATTTTCCAGCTCTGCACTAGCCAAAATTTCAGGCAAGTGTTTATTTTGTAGAGTAACGTTCTTCTCAAGCAAAGTTAGCCCAGCAGTATTATCTTCTCGATCAAGGAATCTGGCACCCTTGAAAGGATTCTCTTCAGTGCTTGTTAGCTTTTCATGCTCAGATGGTGGATGATCGAATTTCACACCCCCAAAATCCTCAAGACTTCTCCTTATTGCTTCCTGCAAATCAGCCTCTTCCTCCAAATGACCTCTGGAAGTTGGGTTTCCTGATTCAGATAGGAGTGAGGAATTTTCATGAACATCATGAAATCCCTCCTCCCGTTCCACTTCACTATCATCATTAATTTTGCTCTCCTTAGGAGGGGGATTAGTTTCTAATGCCACACCAGAACTATTACCTCTATCTTCAATAATTCCTTCCTCCCAATCACTATCTGAAGCAGAATCAGAAGACTGCTTTCCCGATGTACCATGGTCAGCAGAAGAAATCGTAACAGGTTGTCCTGCTACTAATGAAGCAAATATGTCATCATCGCTGTCAAAACTCTTACTTTCACCGTCAACTTCAAAAGATATTTGTACAGATCTCTCATTATCTAAGATGGACTGCTCATTTCTCTCATTCAATTTAACAGAGCCACCATTGTTGTCATGTGAACTTTTTACAGGCTGTTTTTTACTAGGAATTCTTTTTGGAGAACCAATATTATCTCTACTGAGCTCAGACTGAGCACTTCCAGTCTTGCTTGCTTGTGTTCTCTCCTGTTCAATCTCTTTCATTAAATCCAGGTTCCTCTGCAAATCACGGGTCATGCGCATCCCCATAGCTCTCACTCTACTGACCCGAATACGGCCCATTTCATCCAGATAAGTCTCAACATCTTCATCAAATACCCTTCTAGATTCATCTGGAACCAATCCTGTAACGGTACTGGACTTACTGGTAGACACAACATGATCTACAGAATCTAAAGAAGGATGCTGTCTTGGTGTCTGTTGTTGCTCATTTCCATTTATCTGCACTCCAGCAGATGCCAACAATCTAACATATGTATAAAGGTACTAGTCAATGAAAGACTATTAAATGGATATAGCACAAAAACAAGAAGCAAACCATAAATGAAGTTAAATCAGAGCAACATTCACTACAGATGCGTGAGAATGTAAAAGTAAGCAAAACCCAGTGAAACATAATCACTTACTGTTTGTCCCCCGTAAAGGATGATGAGAAGATATATTCCCTATTGGCTTCAGAGGCTATCCTTGAAGTCTGAAAACCACCTACACCCCTCCCAGCAGCAGCTTTCTGCACTTGATCTATCTCCCGGCGGAAAGCAACAGTTTTAAGGTAAGCCTCTATTTGTAGCTCGGAAAATTTTTCAGGTGCCTAAATGGGCATGAAAAGAACCAATAAGATTCACCGACAAGATTCAAGAGGAACTAAGGAAGCACTCGTTAATGCAATGCATGATACTATTAACATCAACAGCTCCATATTTAAGTAAATCAAATACAGAGCTTCATACTAGATAGCTACTTGTGGAAGTTATACAGCATAAAGTAAAAGCCAAATCAATCCACACTTAGAACTTCACAAGATTACATAAAATATCTATAATACATTTAAATGAAACATAATAAAGAACAATCCATTCAAGAACTGACCTTCTTGACTTTTTGATACCTTTGTCTATTTTCAGCCATCAGCTTCTCTCTCATCTACATAATGGAAGATGTTGAGCTAACATCACAAGAACAAAATGATGCAGACAAGCAATCTCAAAATTACTTATCTGATATGGAGTCATGACAAGGTGAAGGTGAAAATTTACCTGAACAAGAAGATCGAGTTGCATTGATGGTGGCAGAGCTGCTAAGACAGCTGGATCAACTTTCCCACACACTGCTGGCTGCAAAATAAGATTGAATGGAACAACCATGAAACATTGACACATGAAAATGCAGTCCAACATATTCACACAGTTACAAACACATAGCCCTAAGAACTTTACAATCCCAAGAAGGAAGTCTACTTCTCAAACAAGGGTGCTGAGCGGGTACTTTTACATGAGAGAGACATACAATGTTCACACAGTTTTTTCATGGTTAAAGAAAGGAAACAAATAAAGAAAATATCATTATCTATTGTTTGGGTTTTTGGAATAAAAGGAATGAGTGTTAAAACCCATGCCCCAATCCATGATTTTCTGCACCAACCAGACTAAACTTGTCTGGTTAGTGATAGATTTTGAAAAACTTAAATCTCATAAGTTAACATCCTATGAACTTACTTTGCTAAACCTATATCATCAAGCTTAGCAAAAAAATCAATCAACTCAACCAGCCAAACTAACAACTCATGAAAACATAAAGCAGCCATCTACAATTACTCTCATTAACATAATTTCTTATCTCCAGATTGCGCAAACTTACCAGTATCATTTCCTCATCTTCATCTCCACTTTCCTCAGAAGGAATGGCAGCAGTAGATGTTGATGCAGTCTTAGTTAATCTCTCATCTTCCTCAGCTGCAATATACGCTGCCAACCTAAATTAACTCACAAAAACAATCAATGGAACATTCAACCAGAGCAACAAAAAAAATTAGTGAATACACAAGAAGAGCTTACATTTCATCTAGCTTTTCCTGGTTGTAATTCCCTGCCACCGCATCATTTCTCTCTAAATTACTCCCTTCCATGTCTGTTAGATGATCTAATAAAACCTCCTTAACTTTTGCATTATTCTTGTTATTCTCATTCCGGATTCCAGTATCCTTTGCAAGTAAATAAAATAAATTAAATGAATACCATCAGTTCTCCATATGAGACCTGAATAAGGCAACTACCAATCAGCCAATCCTACAGTGAATGTTCAGCCTTTGACCATATAAGTTTACGTATCTTCAAAAGTAGTTAACATTATTTCTTGATTGTTGAATGCAGAAATATAAAATTAAAAAATAGAAAAACATAGAATACTTTCCATAACCTAATAGAATACTTTCCATAACCTAAGGCAATATTTTATTACAAACAGCAATTAGGACAGCAAATAGGAGGCAGAGTTTAGCAAAAATGAATCTCAGTTCCATACAACAAATGACGTATGGGCAAGAGTATACAAAATCAAGTAAAATGACTCCACATCATACAACAATGGGAATGAACTTCCTCTGTAAAGCATGTTAAGTCAAACCTGATTTTATTTAGGCATAAATAACAATGAACAACAAGGTAGAGAAACAGAGAATATATTAACTTATATCATTCATTGTATAGTCTACATCCACAAGTGAAAGACAAAATCCACTAATTACCAGCAGAGGTGCAAGTAGGAAAAAAAAATCTCTTACTAACCTAACAAATCATTTAAAAAAGAATAATACAATGAAAACTTACAAAAAAAAATATAAGCATCTACCTGAAATCAGGTCAGATTTTCTAATGGTATAATAATTTGGAAAAAATGCCCCACCGCCCCCAAGCCCATAGCCCACCATTAACCTCATAAAATATTTCCACTGTTCATGGTCCAAGAATCCAAGACATACAACAAAACAAAAAACATCGCACATACCTATAGTTCCAGTTCATAGCAAATCCAGAATGCCTTTCATGTAAAACCACAGTGATAAAGCTCAAGCAGTCAACAACTTTTAGTTAGCAATGCATAGTTTATCATGATATTGCATGCTAAGATCAATTGTAAACATATATATCCAAGAACTAACTTTCTTGACTTCTTTATTTTTTCTGCTTTCTGCCACCGATGTCTCTCTCATCTATAACAAATACCATCATCAAATTCCACCACAAAAAAAATTAGGCAGCAAAAAAAGAAAGCTGTAACCTTTTATACAAAAACTCTTACTTACCAGAAGATCAAGTTGCATGGATGGAGGCAAAGCAGCCAAGACAGCTGGATCTACATTCCCACCCATAGCTGGCTGGAGAAAATTACAGCAACTATGAAATAAATGTGCATTTTGAAGAAAACCCAAAACAGAGGCCTAAAGTCTAGCAACCCTAGAAACCTGTCTCTGCCGCTCAAAGAAGAGTGCCCCGCTATGATATTGTTTAGATCATCCATATTATTGCATATTTTCAAAAGTTGTACTGGCAAGAGAAAGCAAATAAATTAAGCATCCAAATTATCCATCACTTTTCAAACACTTGCACCTTCTGGACTGAGCCCGTGAATTTAGCTTAATTATATAATGTTTCTCAAACTTGCCAAAATTAACAATTCCAGTAAATTGCAATGTATAATTTATAAATTAATTCAACCTGTTAAAGCAAACCAATCTAACACTTGTAACCAAAAAAAAAAAAAAAAAAAAGCCAAACCCACAACATGTTATGCATGCAGTGAGAGGGGGGAAGGGGAGATTAGCTATTTATGCCTAAAACACAAACAGTATACTTACCAATATGATCTCTTCATTTTCATCGCTATCTACCTCCTCCCCAGCAGCAACTGCGGCAGCAGATGATGATGCATTGTTATTTAAATACCCATCTTCCTCGGCTGCAATAGAGGCTGCCAACCTAAATCACCTCATTAAAACAATCAACAAGGATTCCAAACCAAACTCAAAATTATGCTTACAATTAAAACCATATATCATCTTACATTTCATCCAACTTTTCCTGATCATAACTCTCCACATCAGCATCCTCTAGATTGCTTTCCTCCACATGGTTTTGATCTGACAAAATCTTCTTACCTTGAGCATCATTCTTCTGTGTTTTTCTCTGATTCTCAAGATCCTTTGCCAGTTCTTTTAACCTCATTGTCTTGAGCTATTATCAAAAAATAAAACAGCAATGGATAATACAAACGACCAATTTAACCAATTATAAGCTTGCAAAAAGTCAAAACTAATGAACCAGATGAGACTAATTTCAACAAACTTCTTCATATCATGATAATCGATCCATCAAACTTCAACTACTCACATGATTAAGAAGCAATTTCTCGGCAGTTTTGCGAATCTTAGCCTGGGCGTTCTCGCGCTGCCTCCGACGGGCAATTACTGTACGCCGCTTGAGAGCGGGGGTGCCACCGTCGAAGACGAACACAGGCTTAGTCCTCAAATACAAGAGTTTGCAAATTCGTCGAAAGAACCCTAGCAAATGTGCATTCCGTACCATCTCTCCCTTCTCGTCTCTCATTGCCTTCATGAATTGGATCATCCATATACTCGCATCTACAAAACAACCAAAAATTTTCAAAAAAAAAAAAACGTTTATGTGGCTCTGAATTTGACTAATTTAATTTCGAAGGAAGTGTGCTGGAGACGCACCGATTGCGAGCTTTTTGCCGGAGAGAGTTTCGACGGATACGCGGCGGCCGACGGGAGCGAGTAGGTCCCAGAGACCGTGGACTCCCATCTCTGTTCAGTTCCCGGAGTGATGAAGAGAAATGAGAATGAATCCACCGTGGAGCGAGGACTGTCTCTGACTCAGTTTCAGTTTTGTCGACTTGATGATTGCCGCCAAATAATAAAAAGGATTATTGGTGAGTTGAAAAAATGAAAAATCATTGTAAACGGCGCCGTTCTAATGCTGGAGTAGAAGATCAAACGAAGCTTGGGTTTTGAATTTTATCTAAAAAGTACCGAGATTTTTTTTATTTTTTATTTAAATAAAACATTTTGATACGTTTTTACACGAATTTGTAAAGTTCAACATTTTGTTGTTTTCAGGGTTGTTTGGGAGGAGGAAAAGGAAATCAAGTAGGTTAAGTTATGAGTTTTGGAGAAATGTATATTGATAAGTAAAATTATTTTATTATGAGTTATTTAAATTTGACTTATAAATAAAATATTTAATTTTGACTCATTTGTAATGGAGTTTTAATAAGTTAAATTTAAATATTATGGTACCTTTTGAAATAAATTATATGTAATCAATGTAATAATATAATTGAATTGAATTTTATTACTTTAATCTAATTAATGATATAATTTACGTGTTTTGAATAAATTTTAAAATGGTATAATACATTTAAATTATATTATTTGAAATAATTGAAAAGGAAAAAAATGTAATTATTTTTTCATTTTACTCTTATATAAAAATAATCATGTTTAATTTAAATGAATGCATTTTATATTTTTAATAATGAATTGAATTTTTACACATAATTTAATTTCTTTTAAAATAACTTATTTTTTTAAAATCAAAAAAATTGAATTATATATTTTCAAATACCATAATTGACAAAATAATATTATTGGATTGAATTATTGAAAAATTTGAGTTTCTAAATCCGACTAATACCCTATTCAAGTGATGCACAACTTCACATGCCTAATTAATTGTCTAAGATTAATATAATTTTAAATAAATTTTATATTATAAAATATTTATTGATTTAAACTCAAACTAATTTGAGTTTATTAAGTATTAATTTGAAATTAATAGATAAATTCAGTGAAATGAGTCAAGTTGGAGTATAAAAAATAAAAACTCAATTTAATTTGAGTAATACATTTTATTTATTTCACTCAACTTGATTCCATTTTAAAGTAGACACAGTTTATAAGAAGAGCATTTGACTAATTCTATTATGATGAGAAATATTAGTAAGTATTTTAGATTATAGTGAATTTGTGATTTTGACCATTTAAGAAAATGTGAAAATTTTAAATTTTAATATTAGTTTAAGACGTTTCTTATTATGATAGATATAATTTTTAATTCACTTAGTAGATTAAAGTAGTGTTTGATAATAATATTTAGCACTTAAAAAAAATTAAATACTTCAGTCATTTTTAGGAGTTGGAATAAGAAAGAAAAAGAAAGAAAAATAGAGTAAGATAAAAATTATTTTTTTTTTTTTTTAAGTTTAATGGCTTCAAAAAAGAAAAGAAAAGAAACTAAGAATTAGTTATCTCATCATATCTCACTTTTTTATCTCTTTAAAATTAAGGCGTTTTTTGAAAGTTGGAATAAGAAAGAAAAAGAAAAGAAAATGGGGTGGGATAAAAATTATATGAGTTTGGGAGTTTAATTAATTTAGATAAAAAAATTATATATATTAAAAGATTAGTTATCTTTTTAAAGTTTAAACATGTATTTTGTTTCTTTTCAAAATTACAGCAATAAGAAATTTTGCTTGTTTATTACTAAAAATAATTTTTTAATAATATTATTTTACTCTTAATAATTAATATTATTTATTATTCCTTAAACTTCAAAACAATAAATATTTATTAATCATTTTATTTCGTTTCTTTTCCTATCCTATAGATTAAAAATTATTTTTTCCTTTATCATGCCCAAAAAAAAAAAAAAAAAAACTCTCAAAGAAAGCCTAAAGGAATAAGAGATGTCCCTTCTTATCTGACCCAAACTTGGAAAAAATCTGACTATTTATAGGTCAAGTTTTGAATTTGCTATGTGAAACCTGACCGGCCTGCCCGACCTAACTCGACAATATATATATTAAAAAAATAAATATTAAGAGTAGAACTTATAATCTTTAGATTCCAAATATACTTTAGCCCATATGCCACTTGAGAATTTTGTTAAATATATTTATATTTTAAAATATTTTTCACTAAAGTTTTATGTTTAATATGTTAATTTTTGTTTCTTTCTAATTTGTCAGTTTTTTTTTATTTAAGAAAAAATTATTAAAATTATTGGTTGGATTAGACTGAGTATGAAAATACATATTTAAAACAAGTCGAAATTTAAGTAGAGATTTAGATTTAAATAGTTAAGTCGGATCAGTACAAATTTAAGCCTAATATAAAAGTAGGCAAAAGAGCTAAATTAGTTCTCGAACTTAGCACTTAAGGAATAAATCAGGACAAAATCACATTTTTTGTCATCAAAATTCTCATACTTGGCAATTTTTATTAAATTAGTCATTGGTCAAAATTTAGGCAATGCGTGTGCAATAAAATCAAACGAAATAACGTTAATTTCATAAGTCCCGTTTGGCATAGTTTTTCATAAAAGTGTTTCTATTTTTTTTTTTCAGTTTTTTCAATTTTGAAAAGTATTTTTGAAAAAACAAGATGCTTTTTCAAAAAGTAGGATTAAAAAAAA
>CATKHJ010557949.1:0-16323 GCA_949750685.1 Vernicia montana | reverse complement strand
ATTAGGTTTTGGGTTAGAACCCTAGAATTTGTTCTTGAGGGAATAAGTTCAATCTTTGATATTTGAGATGTTTCTTCTCTTAGTTGGAGAATTCCTCCTTAGAATTATAGTTTATGAGCTTTAGATTGATAATGTTGTTGGCCAATTTCGTGTAGGCTAAGGTTTGGAGATTTTCCATCCAAGATAAAGAGTTTTAGCTTGGATTGAAGTATTTTTCTATAGAGGTGAGTTGTGAAATATATTATGCATGTGAACCACCTTTCATGAATGTTATTCTTATTGAATCCCAAAATGGTATAGACTGAAATTGAATTTCTTTCATCATTTATGTATGAATGTAATTGCTATTATTCTTAAATAGCAACTCGAACCATTATGTTGAATTAATGAAATCCTTGATGAACGATGGCCATTTGGGATAATATTTATTTATGTTATACCTACCAAGCCTTAACCAAGATGAACCTAATATGATAGAACACCTTGCTAATGGAGGATAAACCATTAGATCGTGTGCACCGATGACTCAACTGATAGAGTCTAATATGTCAGTGTTCTACCTAGAGAGAACTATATACTCTAGGCGTATATCTGGCCATATATGCATTAAAAAGGGAGAAGTTACTGCCCTTAATGATGTTTGGATGCTTATGGAGATGGCGGTTTTGTCCCGCCCATTTGTATTCTGCTATGATATATGTATTATATTATTCTATTAAAGATGTTTTGATAATGCCATTTGTTATAGGCATTTTAAATGTTATTGATATACCCCATGTTGCTAATTGTTATTTTTATGATGTTCAATTATTGAACTTCCCATCACTTTCTCTTAAGAACCCACAGGTATAATGTATTTCATAATTTCATTAAGTTGAAAGCTTATTCCTCTTCAATTGTGGATTTCAGGTGCTAGAGTTGAGGAGGATAGAGTGATCGGTGATAGAGCTTCTTGACATTTTTCTTGCAAGAAGCTACTTTAATGTATTATTCAGATTCTTTTTGTTATGGTACACTATATTTAAATATTCATTCTATAGAGCTCCATAGAAAAATGCTAGAATGGAATTAGAGATAGAATGATTATTTTTGGGATGAATCTTATATATTATTTTGCCATTGTTCATTTTTAGATGATCGTTATGTTGATCCTTGATCCATAGTGAACAATGGAATGATTATGTATCGAATGAGGATGGATTATTTATGTATTAATGATGGATGATGATATGTAATGGTTCTTTTAAAGTTATTGTAAGATTATATAATAGATGATCCAGGTTATGTCTAGATGGTTCTACGGGTGCTTAGTGGTCTTGTGCTTGGTGATAGAGCTTCTTGCCCTAGGACCGTCACACCAAGGAAGTTGGGGTGTGACAAAAAAGAAAAAGAAAAAGAAAAAGAAAAATATGATGACCTTGCGCTTGCACGACTTTGAGATGGAGAAGACTTGTCTCTGTTGGCGTCAGACTTGCCTTAGGATTATTATCTTCTTTCACTTTGGGTTCTTTGCCTAATTTTTTTCTCTTAATTGATTCACTTAGATTAGTTAATTAAAATTTGAAATAATTAATTCAACTTAGTAATCAATTAAAATCAATCCAATCAATCAACTTAACTCATGATAAAGTAATTTGACTAAACAAACTCCTTCGCAAGAAGAGGGAACTGTGTGGGTTCTGATTCTCATTCAAAGGTTACGCAGGCATGTTTGGTCCAAGCATCGAATCCAACTAAAATCAACCAACTTCTCCACCCCCCCCCCCCCCCCCAACCCCTTCCCACATCATCTTCTTCACATAGTTAGGATTTTCTTTTCTTTTATTTTAATATGAGATTTTATCATGCATCATATTAACTGTACAAGTATTATTCATAAAATCAATTTTAAGTCACAATTATATTAAATGCCTGTCACATCCCAACTTTGAGATATGACGGTCCTAGGGCTCAGGGAGATATAAGGTCACCTAGACCTGTAGAACCCCATAATTAGACAATAACTTATCATGCACATCAACCTTTCCCAAGACCATAACATGAAATGCTTTGGATGATCATCACATATACCTTACATAAACCTTAAGTATACCATACATATATTGTAGTTATGTATACACATACCAAATATGCCAAAAGTATACCAATCGTATACTAAAATATGAATAAAGTATACTAAACATTTACCACAAATATACCAAAAGTATACCAATGATTATCGATTAATTTATATAAATATTATCTTGCAATTATTTCTTAATATGCATGACTCATAATAAGATTATTACACCCCAACACATAATCATAAAGTTTCAATTATTAATACTACTAGATACCATAATGATCATGGAGCTCTAGACAGGTTTCTTCATGATACATAATCATTATGAATAATCAAAAGAGTTTGATAATAACAAAATAGTAGAGTAATCCCCAAAGGAAGGACGAAGCTTGAGTTTTACCTTATAAAATCAACTACAGAACCTAAAAAAAAATAAACCACTAACGGGTGAGACAAGCTCAGTGAATACATAATAACTCAACATGATATGTCGGATAGGGTATATGATTCAATAAAAGAATAATGGTTTTATCATATTTAACATTTTGGTATTTGAAACTATCACAATGGAATTTATTCATAATACTGACAATTGAAGGTTGAGGTAAAACCATCAATTATAATCTTTAGCAAAAATCAGATATTCAGAAGCGGTATGCTTCCCACTGTTAATAAATATAGTGGCGGCTAATGCTTTGCTCACTCACACTGATTTCAGGAGCGCGAGACTGATCAGGTCTTACGGCTAGGACCACCCTTCCTAGCTAATGCGGATACATTATCTCTACCCGATGGGCCTTATTATCATGTGCACATGACTGATGTATATCCCACATCAGATGGGGATTTCTACTTTACTTTAGGTATCAATAATAAAGGTGCAATAACATAAGAATTTTAATTGAATATAATTATATCAATGCAATATAATTATACCAAAGGTCTTAAGGATACTTTTAGCATTTGGTTTATGTACGAATATCAATAATATGGAATTTCAATCAAGGTATCAAATTGAGTACGATGAATGAATGAAAGGCAGTACCATTTAGAATCCCATAACATATCGAGTATTATGTACTCACCTTAGAATTTTCTTAGCTTCTAATTTAGCATAAGCAAAAGTGATGATCGTCCGATTGTTCTTGCACTTTATTCTTAGGTTCTACAAAGAACCAATTCATTCAAGTTACTTAATAGATCATCATAATTATTTATCTAGTTAATACACTTTAATCCTAATTCTAGTACCACTACGTCTAAACTTAGGATACTAATCACTTAATACTATATCAAGTTTTCACATACAATGCATACAAACATACATAGCGATTTCTTGATACTAGAATACCTTTACTCTTAAAATGGCCGAATAGGCCTTGGACAAAGTCCAACCTTCTTTTCATTTTTCTTTAATGCAATCATTATACAAGTTAAATATATTATAATACATATTATATTCTTTCATGATATAAATATAACAAGGTTCTCACTTGGTATGGCCGAACCATACCAATGGTAAAGAATCTACTTTACTTAATAAATCCTCAATTTAATCATAAACCACTCTATTGACTTTTTTATGACTTCAATTTATTATTCAATTAGAGAAAATCATTTTAGCTTTAAAATTTTCTAAATGGTCGAATCATAGAAATTGGGGAAAACCAAATTTTATGTTCATTTCTCAAATTGGTTCCATACATTTCTAATTAACATACTTTTGAACTAAAATAAACAATCAATTTTATTATTGAGACTTCCAATAAAAAATCCCCAAATTTTTCTTAACCTTTAAAGAGGGAAATCAAGATTTCCTTAACCAATTTCAAATTAACTTTGAAATTGTGAAATTAATATATAATCAAGCATAAATCAATGTTCAAAACATAAATAGGTAAAGGATTCAAAAATCCTTAGAGTAGCCGAACATAAACAAGGAGAATAAACATATTTTTCATTCAATTCTTTAATTTGATTTCATATTTATCTAATTAATATGTTAAAGAATTAATTAAACCATCAATTTTATTAATTTGAACATTCATTAGAAAATTCCTAATTTCACTTGGATCATGAAAGAGGAAATTTTAGAAATTGTTAACCAAATCCAAATTAACTTTTAATTCATGTAATTGACAATTAATTAAGCCCAAATTATAAATCATAACACACAAACAAACTAGGGAATGAAAAATCCCCTTATGGCTGAATTAAAGAAAAGAAAAAGAAAAAGAATACATTCAAGATCACAATCCATCAAGGCATGATTAGGATGAATAAAAGGACTTTAAATTTTGATTGATACCTTAGAAGCTCTTCCTTTGGGTGTGGAGATTTGTTGGCCGAAAATGAGAGAAAGGAAGAAGAGAAAATTTTTTGTTCTTGTTTTATTTGGTGAAAAGAAAAAAATGATAATGAATTGTGATAGATAAATTTCCTATTCACTAATAGATAGTCAAAGATTAATGGAACTTGGTAAATGTGGTTGAATGGTTTCCAAAATGAATCCTTGGGAACTCATGCTTCACATTTAATTTACTATAAAATTTGATGATAGTCTAGGTTCAATGAATCTACTATTAGGTGATTTTTTTTATAAAAAAAAAAACAAACTATTCCCTCTATTTCAATATATCATGGCCGACCTATCTAAGGAAATATGGGCTTGGCCCATTGTTTAGTTACATACATATAAATATGAAAATTCTAAACAGTTTTTATGAATTGACTATTTTACTCCTCTAGCCCTTATGGGTTCTAGGGAAGTCACACATTCTCAAACTAATCTTAATAAAATCAATGTAACAAAAGAAATTAAATTAAAGTGAATCGAAATCCTAGTCTCCGAATCCTCTCTGGTTTCGAGACTAATGATCTTTTTTCTTTGGGATATTAAATGGAGTCAATTTGGGTTTTTTCCTTAATATTTTTCCAATTAAAATAAAATTAAGGTAGCAACTCTAAATCACTTTTCAAAATTAATCAATCTAAGCTCGAGGGCTTCATCGTGAGTTCAAACCCAAATGAGCATTTCGATTCCCATTTAGTGGATCAGACCTATGCTCGGGTGAGGCCTCACAATTGAATACTCCAGTGGGAAAAAAACCTTCTTTTAATAAAAGGACTAATAATTGATTAAAAAAGTTTGGCTTTTAAATATAGTTGTGACTTTCATGAATTATTTGCATAGGCTCTTTGCCTTTTCAACCTAGTTCTTTAGGAAGACAACAGATAGTGATTAGCATCGAGTGGGTAACCCTTCTTAGGTCTATTCACCGATAGTGAAATCATCCACCCCACGACGAATCCTTCGATACTTTCAAAGGTGTTGATAACTCTATTTTCTTAAAGTTATTTTTACCTGTTTAAACTCAAATTTTGGTTTAGTTCTTGAGAATTTAATAGTATTATTACTTATTTTGAGAAATAAATAATTCTAATAATTTATAAATAAATTATAAAATATTTTTAGTATTTTATTTTGTAGACCAAAATGACATTAATGATGCAGGCAATGATGTCATGATATTAATGATGCAGGCAATGATGTCATAATATTAATGATACATATAATGATGTCATAATAATAATAATGCAGACAATGATGTTATGATATTAATGATGTAAGCAATGATGTCATAATAATAATGATGCAAATAATAATGCGAGATGGTGAAAAAGAAGATGGAAATTGCCTATAAATAGGCATTACTACCCGTCCTTCAAATCATCATTCATTCATTGAATCAAATAAACAAATATAGAGATTTGTATTTTCTTAGTTTCATTTATTTTTATTTTCATTTTGATCAAGAAGAGAAGTTTTGGAACTCGTATACCCCAAAGATTGTATCCCAAAAAGAATTCTTTGTAAACTTTTATTCTTCAATTCAATAATAAGTTGTTATTTGTGAACCCTCACTTTAGCACCTCCAAAATTATTTCTAAACTCTCCAAGGCTGACCAGAGTATTTTTCTATCAAAATTGACACTTTTTCGATCCTGACCGGATTTTCTGTACTTGGCATTACTTTCCCAAAACTGATTGGATTTCTCTCGAAACTGACTGCTAGACTGTCCGATAATTAATTTCGAGTCCACCGCCACTGACCGGTATTTTTTCAGACTTCAAAATACTCCAAAAATTGACTCGGAAGACCCGAAAACTGACCTGGATATCCTAAAAACTCAGAACGCTTCTGCGCCGTCAGCTGCCACCGGAAGGCCCGGCGGAGCCTCCATGTACTCCGGCGGCGCCACCAGAGTACCAAAAATTGACGCCGAAACTTCTGGCGGTGCCGTCCAAGCCTTGATCATCGCACCACCGTACTGACAGCCAACATGCCATGTCAGCCTGCCGCCAGAGAGACAAAAAGCGCCGTTGGATCCCCTGGTGGCACTGCCGATGCCTAGTTCCTGTGCCCTGTACCTGCACTTCAAAATGACCATTTTACCCTCCCAGCCTGATTTTTTCAACTCAAAAGGCCCTACCCTTTTGGTCTTTTCATTCTTTCACTTCCTAAACTACCCCACCTCATTTTCCTATAAATACCCCCTCCATTTTCCCTTACAAGGACACACCTTAAGCATTTGTGATTGCTATCCACTTGCTCCCTTCTCTCTCTCTCTCTCTAAATTAATTTTCTCACTCATTTTGAGTAATCTCAATTAGTTAATTAATTAAAAATTAATTTTAATTAATTAATTAATTTTTTTTTTCAATTAGCCTCCACTCATTTTGAGTAATCTCAATTAGTTAATTAATTAAAAATTAATTAATTAATTTTTCAATTAGTCTTCACTCAATTTGATTAATGAATCCTTTTAATTAATTAAAAATTAGGTAATTAAGCAACTTAATCTCCTTTTTTTAACTGACCTCGTTTTATGAAACGGAACTCTGATCCGGCAAAACCACTCTCCCACCCTACAAATATACAAATAAGGTATAATCTCTTACTCTCACTCAAACCCCAAACCAAACCAAACCAATCAAATCTGACCGATCCTTAAACCCCTCCACTTCACCGTGGAATGAACTACGTGGGTTTTGATCCCCATCAAATGGGGTACTATGCAGCTTGGAATCTAAATCCAAGCCTCAAATCCAAATCTCAATCAATCCCCTTCCCCTTTTATTTTTCATGTAAAATGTAAATTTATACTTCTCTTGTAAATTTTAATTAATGCAATTAGTTGATTATTTTTAGAGTTAAGGAGCGATTTGTGGTTCTCCTAGAATCCATAAGAACTAGAGAGAATACTCTTCTTAACTTGTGGATGCTTTTAAATATTTGCTCTTTAATTTTCCCATATATCTAATAATTATGCCATGCTCATACATTATAAATCATCATCAATACTTGTTACTCATGAAATCAATTTTCAAGTCAAATTAAACCAAAGAGCCAAATCGAGATTATTTAAAACCAAAAACCTAGTCCCCGAGCTCAACTTGGTTCAAGGACTAGTGACTTTTATCCTTGGGTAAATTAGTCAAAGATTAATAAATTGGAGTCAAATTGGATTTTTCCTTAATTTTTCCATTTAAATAAATTAGGGTGGCGACTCCCGAATCCTTTTAAAAAATAAAATCAATTTTCTAAGGCGATAGCCGCTTTCAATCGTGAGCACCAAAATTCCTACCTAACCTCCCTTAAAAATCGCTTAGCCTTTCCTTAAGATATTTTCCTTAGCGAGGGGAGGGGCATTCGGGCGAGGCCTCGCAGTTGGCAACTCCACTGGGGACTAGTTGCCACCCTTTTCAATAAAAGGAAAGCAAAAATAAGAGGATTACTATTTGGTTTGAATTTTTTCAAAATAATCTCCATTTGGCACTTGAGTTTAATTTGACTTTCATGTGTCATTATGCATAATATAAAGGCTCCTTGCCTAACTCTAGATTTAGGAAAACTTTTGGATGGTGAGTAGCATTGGCTCGATAACTCTCTTTGAGTATGTTGGGAGATAGTGAAAGCATTCCACCCCGTGACGAATCCCCGATCATTTCAGTGGTGTAACAAGTAATCTGTACTGTTGGACCCACGCAAGTCTCTTTGACTCACATGTGGTTAGCTATATCGATGCTCTAATGGGACGAGGACACTTAAACCAACCTACCCTTCACCCTTGTGCATATAGTTGCCTTAGTCTTGGGCTCTAGGTTCCATGTACCATAATAATCAAAATCTTATGCATAAACCATGAAACTCTTTTTTTTGACATGCATCATGACACCAACATGTATACATGCATAAGAAACTTGAGAATAGAGTCTTCTCACCCTGTAAACAAAAACCGGTGGTCCATCATCCAAATAATACTCAACCAATAAAACCTGGTGAAGGGAATCCTTTTCTCGATATACCATTGCATCTGTCTGTCTTTTTCCAGTGTAAATTCTTACCCTTTCCTTTTCCTTTTCTTTTGAAGGTACAAATGGCCAATACCTTTGAACAAGATGCTATGAATGCTTTTTTTGCCAGTCTCCTCAAGAAGAAAGAGGCAACTTTTCAAACCACACTTACCACCGCACTCAAAACTCAAGCTGATACATTCGCCAATGCTCTTAGCACCCAGTCTGCCAATTTCACTAACGCCCTTAACACCCAACATCAGTCCATCCTCAATCAGGTTAGGGAAATGACCAATGCCACTACTGCTCCTACTCGTACCGAGCCCACTTCCACTCAGGCCAGTACCAGCCATGCTCATGCTTTCACTGCTCCTATTATCAATCTGACTGATAAAGGGAAGGCTTCTGACACTCCTACTTCTCCTTCTTTGGATTTAAACGCCACTGTTCCATCCCCCACCACAAATTCTTTTCAAGGTGGGGATTTCTCTAGCTTTCCCGAAGCTAAAAAGCTGATGGAAAAGTTTGAGGCTATGGAGAGAACTCCTAAGAATATCAAGAAGCATGAAGACATGATAGATGTCGACTCCTTAGATCTCTTCCAGAATAAGAGGGTTCCACCCAAGTTTAAAATGCCAGTCATGGATAAGTTTAACGGCACCACATGCCCCAAGACTCACTCAAAATGTTTGTGGGCGCCATGCGACCAATTGGAGTGGATGACGAGCTTCTTGCTCAGTTATTCCAATAATCTGTGACCAGAGCTACTGTCAAGTGGTTGCTAGATCTCGACCAAAATCACAAGAAAAGTTGGGATGACATATGTAATGCATTTGTCAAACAATATCACTACAACACTGCGGTGGATGTCACTCGTCGAGATCTGGAAACTACCAAATAAAGATCAGGAGAATCCTTCACCACATTCCTTATGAGGTGGAGGTCCAAAGTAGCACAAATGGTCCCATCTAAAATAGAGCAAATTGACATCATTGTCAAGAATCTCCTCCCCAATACCAGATTCATTTGCAAACTCAGTATCTCGCAAACTTTAGGGCTCTCATCGCCACTACCTCCAAAATTGAGGAATTAATTCAATCTGGGCAAGTCAAGGATGAGTCATCAAACTCGAGGTACCGTAGAAACACTAACTACACTTCCAACACCACTCAATCGGCTAACCAAAAAGGGGGAGAGGTAAATAATGTCTCCTATCATCAGCCGATGAGGTTAGAATCAATAAGAACATTCTCTGAGCTAGGTATGCCTCTAATCACTATTTTCAAGAAAGCCTTGGGAGCCTATCTTGTTAAACCCTTAGAGCCAAGAGCACCACCAAACCCTTTCCCCAGGAACTATAATGCTAACGAGCGCTGTGACTACCATCTAGGGTCGGGGCATAAAACTGACAACTGCAAGGCTCTAAGGCACAGGATTCAAGATCTGGTTAATAGTGGAGACATTATGACTCCCAAACCCAAGCCTAACATCACCACTAATCCTCTCCCCAGGTACCAAGGAAATGTCAATTTCATCACCTCTGATAAACAGGAATCTGACCCTATCGCTATGATCCATCCCACTCTGGATCAATGTTGTGTCTTAGATCTGAATGATTTCGTGGATGCAATCGACACAATTACCCAGAGCGGGAGAGTCTTTCCACCACTAACTCATCCCACTGCACCAAAAGAAACTACCCCAGTCAGCCATATTGTTCCTCCTCCAGCTGAAAAGTTGAAGCCCCATCATGAACTTGAAGAGGATTATGTCCTGAAGTAGTTAAAGAAGACCCAAGCAAACATCTCCATTAGGAGCCTCATTCAGTCCTCAAACCCTCATCGCTAAGCTCTTTGCAAGGATTTGAACCAGTGCCAGGCTCCGATTGACATCACACCTGAAACGCTTATAGCTTTTTTGACAAGCACCCATAAGACAATGTCTATCTCTTTCAGTGACTAGGACATCCCGCAAGGTGGGGAAAACCACAACCAATCTCTTTATATAACTATAATGACTCGGGGCAAAACTGTGCTCATGGTATTAGTGGATAACGGGTCCGCTTTGAATGTATGCCCACTGAAAGTGGCCAGCTGCCTAGGATTAGAGGCTACAGATTTCACTCCATCTGATCAAGTCGTGAGAGCTTATGATAACACCAAGAGAGAGGTCTTGGGTGTTGCTACCTTGAATGTGACCATTGGACCCATCATTATGCCGATCTCTTTCCAAGTGATCGATGTCTCGGCCTATTTCAACCTATTCCGAGGAAGGCCATGGATCCATAAAGTCAAGACTGTTCCTTCCTCTCTTCACCAGAAATTGAAATTTCCCCATGGTGCAAGTATCATTACGATCAAAGCTGATGCACATGGGAAGACTGACATCCCGAATTCTATTCCAATTTTGGAAATCAACCCAGAGCCCTCTGTTGTTCCTCTATCGGGCTTCTCCTTCGACACTATCCAGTTCATTCAAGGGGAAGGTAAAGAATTCATTTCTTTTGACTTTGACCCGTATGGAAATGGGGCTGTGGCTAACATGATGAGAAAAATGGACTATTTTCCAGGTTTAAGTCTAGGAAAGAACCAGCAAGGAATTGCTCAGTTTCCAGAGTGCCCTACTGCCATTGTTCCATTTGGTTTAGGCTACAAGCCCATATCAGATGACATGATGGAACTGGAGGAGAGAGCCAAGTTGAGAGCTAACGCCAAGAGGCGAGGTGAGACCTATGATTGGCCCATGCGCCCATACTTTAAAACCCTGAATGGGTATTTTGTGAAAGAGGGTGAAGATTTCCCCTATTGTGCTTTTCCTGAGCCTTCATATTGCTTTATTTCTGGAAAACTAATCCCTAGTTTCAAAATTTTCTTTGATGTCAGGCTCAGCCTAGAGGAATGCGAGCCAGTCTATTTGCTGGAGGAGGATTGGGAAATAAGCATGGAGCCCTCTCTCTTCAAATCCATCCACAGGTTCATCAAACACCAAGAACCTGATTCCACCAAGTTCATCCACCCATCTCAAGCTCCACCCAATAACTGGTATTTTGAGGAAAGCACCGACCCTATCATGCCTCCATCCGAGTCATTTGAGTCTATAACTAAGTCCTCCGAGTCCGAGTCTAAGTCTGAATCTTCTAAGTCTATCCAATCTGATGTTGAAATTGAGTCTATCAAGTTTGATTTTGTAATTGAGTCCAATCTGATGGGAACTTTATCAAGAATAAAAAGTTTGACTTTTCTGCTTACTTTTCTGACTCTCTATGCTCTACTTCATCTGATTCATCATTAAATGAGACGTCTAAAAAAGAAAATAAAAAAGAAATAAAAAATGAAAAAGGCAAAGAATCTATCAATTATGGCACAGAGGAAAAACCCAAAATCACATACATTCCATCTATATATCATAATACACAAGCATTTATTGAAAAAGTTCATCAGTTCTTGGACTGTTTTTCTTGGGAACCTAAGGATATGGTGGGGATAGATCCAAACATCGCGGTTCACAAGATCCCGACCTACGAACATGTGAAGCCTGTTAAGCAGAAGCTACGCAAAATGAAGGCAGAATGGTCTTTGAAGATCAAAGAAAAAGTAACCAAGTTGTTAGACAATCAGTTTATTGAACCGATCACTTGCCCTTTTATGGCTAACCAACATAGTGCCTATCCCCAAGAGAGATGGAAAAGTCCACATATGTGTTGACTATAAGGATCTCAACAAGGCTTGCCCGAAAGATGACTTTCCTTTGCCTCACATTGACTTATTAGTAGACCGTATGGCAGGTGCGTCAGTGGTCTCCTTGACCGACCTCTATGCAGGCTACAATCAAGTCCAAGTATATCCTCATGACAAGGAAAAGACATCTTTCATAGTAGAATGGGGCACCTACTGTTATCGAGTCATGCCTTTTGGTATGAAGAACGCCGGGGCAACATATCAGAGGATGGCAACTACTATCTTCAATGACATGATGCACAAAGATGTAGAAGTATATGTAGATGACATGGTGGTAAAATCTGAGACCCTTGAAAAACATCTAGAAGCCTTGGAAAGATTTTTCTTGAGACTTAGACAGTACAATCTCAAGCTAAACCCAGCCTAATGTGTCTTTGGTGCCTCCTCAGGTGTGTTCCTCGGACATTTAGTCAGCCAGTAGGGTATAGAAGTGGATCCTACCAAGAAAAAGGCAATCATAGAAATGCCACCTCCTAAAACTGAGTAGGAGATCAGAGGTTTCCTAGATCACCTACAGTACATCAGTCATTTCATTGCACAACTGGCAGATGTTTGCGGACCAATTTTCAAGTTACTAAGAAAAAGAGCCTCTAAGTAGTGGAACGAGGAATGCCAAAAAGCCTTTGACAGAATTAAGGAGTATCTGCTGAATCCACCGTTGTTGCAACCTTCGAGACCAGGTCAGCCATTACTGCTTTATTTATCAGTTACCCTAGAATCTATAAGTGCAATGCTAGCTCAAAATGCCTCAAATTCTCACAAAGAAAATGCCATATACTACTTGAGCAAGCGTATGTTGGCTCATGAGCTTAACTATAATCAGATTGAGCAACTATGTTTAGCTTTGGTATGGGTATGCCACAAACTCCAACATTACCTATGCTCATACACAACCCATGTGCTAGCTGATAAGAGCCCTTTGAAATTCCTTATGGAGAAGCCAGTTCTTGACAGCAAAATATCACAATGGATTGCAGTACTTGTGGCATTCGACTTAAAATATGTTTCGAGCAAAGCAGTAAAAGGAAGCATAATCGCTGACCAGCTGGCTGCAGCCCCTATAGATGGTGAACTGTTTGAGCCTAAATTCCCAAATGAGGATATCCTGACCATAGACCCTGAAGTATGGAGGCTATTCTTTGATGGTGCATCTAATAGCAAGGGCTATGGAGCCGGAATAGTTCTTGTCACCCTAAAGGGAGATCACCTACCCATGGCAATCAAGCTAGTCTTCGAAGTGACCAACAACGAGGCTGAATATGAAGCATGCATAGCCGGTTTAGAGGTGGCTATCAACATGGGAATAGATTACCTCGAAGTCTATAGCGTCTCAAATCTGATTGTTTCCCAAGCCCTTGGCAAGTGGAAGATAAGAGAAGAGCATTTGGTTCCTTACCATCAACGCCTGAATGATTTAGCTGAGAGTTTTCAGGAGCTTTCCTTCCATTACCTACCGAGGGTAAAGAACCAGTTCGTCGATGCCCTAGCCACTTTAGCTTCAATGATAGATGTGCGTGACAATGAAATACACAAGCCTATTGTCATCGAATTGAAGAGGTAGCCTGGGTATTATTCCATGTGTGTGAATCTTTAGTTAGCCGACACCAAACCTTGGTTCTGGGATATCCTCAATTATATTTAGAACAGCAAGTATCCAGAAGGAGCCTCCAAAGCAGATAGGAGGACACTGAGACAGTTAGCTGCTAACTTTATACCCAATAGGGATGTGTTATACAAAAGAGCCTAGGACAACATCCACCTAAGATGTGTAATTGAAGAAGAAGCCCAACAGATTATGGAATGGGTCCATGGTGGGGAAGGAGGCCCATACATGAATGGCATTTCTTTGGCTCGAAAAATCATAAATCTAGGTTACTTCTGGCTGACCATGAATGAGGACTATGCGAATTATGTGCAGAAATGTCATAAGTGTCAAATCTTCGCCAAGCTACAGCATCGGCCTCCTATGCCACTGAATCCCATAGCGACACTATGGCCTTTTGCCACTTGGGGCATAGATGTCATCGAAAGAATCTCCCCCAAGTCCTCCAGTGGTCATGAATACATTTTGGTAGTTGTAGACTACTTCACAAAATGGATTGAAGCAGCGCCATATCAGGTCTTAAACTCTAAGAAGGTGGCCCATTTCATCCGAACCAATATCCTTTATCGATTTGGAACCCCCTTCGAGATAATCATTGATAATGATTTCCACATTTAGAAAGAAGTAGTCCGACTGCTCCAAAAAGAAGGAATCCAGCATCATTGCTCCTCTCCCTACCGGCCACAAATTAATGGGGCAGTTGAGGCTGCCAACAAGACCATCAAGATCATTCTACAGAAGACCATTGTGAAGCACAGAGACTGGCATGAACATCTACTTGCCGCCTTATGGGCGTACAGGACCATAGTTTGCACTCCTACGGGGGCAACCCCATATGCCTTAGTCTACGAAATTGAGGTTGTCCTCCCTATTGAAATGCAAATCCGCTCTGTTAGAGTGGTGTATGAAATTGAGGTTGTCCTCCTTATTGAAATGCAAATCCGCTCTGTTAGAGTGATGAGAGAAAGCCAACTAAGCGAAGCCGAGTGGATTAGAGGCTATCATGACTAGTTGAATGCCTTCGATGAGAAGAGAATGGATGCAATGTACAGAATTCAGGGTTATCAATAGAAACTCACCAGACATTTCAACAAGAAGGTTAAAGACTGGGGTTTGTAAGAGGGAAACCTAGTCTTGAAAGAGATCTGAGCTCCTGTGCATAATCCAAGAGGAAAGTTCATACCAAATTGGGTTGGGTCGTATGTACTTAAAAGGATCCTATCCGACGAAGGCGCTATCCTCTTGGACGTGGACGGAAACGAGTTCTCCAACCCTTGTAACCTAGATCAACTGAAGAGATACTTTGTCTAAAATTGATGTCTGCATTTAATTTTTATTTTTTCAAATGCATCTGTAATCAGAACTAAGTGGACCTGATTCTCCTTAAAACGAAAATGACAGAAAAATTTATGTAAGGGATACGTAGGCAGCCCGACTCGAGTGCAGTCTAAATCATAGTACAAAGCACTTTTGTTTTACATAACAAAGCATCTCATTCTCGTTTCCTCTGTGCATAATGCATCATCCATTTGATTTCTTTTGCCTAAACAAAAAAATTAAAGAAATGAATAAAAGAAAATGCTCGCTAAACTGAAAACCTGGAAGGGCGGCTTAGGCAGAAGTTAGAGCCAGCTCGTTGAGTTGAAAAGCCGAAAGGGCGGCTCGGGCAAAAATTAGAGCTAAAAAAAATACTGAAAAGTGCTCACTAATTTGAAAACTAGCAAGGGTGGCTTAAGCAAAAATCAGAGCAAAATAAAAGCTCTCATATATCGATGATCAGATTTTACAAGATACAATCCATCATCACAAAAAGGATAGCCTTTCTTATATCATTTATAGCTTATCCTATATCGTGTAGTCATATCAGCTTGCAGGCATGAACAAAAAGAAGACCTGCAGAAAAGGTCCTAAGCAACTACAAAACATGTATTAGTATTGTGTCTAAATCTAGACTATCCTCCTCCTCCTCCTCCTAGGATGCACATCCCGTGTGCTATCATCCGAGTCTAAGCCCCTCACAATCTCGTGAATCTCCTTCAAGGTCACGTCTATCCTCAAAGTCTCAGTAGCCCCCTTAGCTATGGTAGGTGAAGCACTGGCAGGACCTGAGCCAACCCCTACGGTCGTCCGAAAAAGCCTAATCTGAGTCCCTGCAGCTCCAGAACTGCTCCCAGAAACCCTCCTCTGTGCAGTAGCAGCCTGAGAACCAGTCCTCGCTTCTGTAACAAGAATCCTCCTAGAAACACGAGAAACAACAGTCCTCCTCTCCGCTCTAGTAGCAGTAACCCTCCTCTGCACCATGACTGCAGTGTCCCCCTGCCTTCTCACTGTAGTCACTATCTCCTCTGTCATTACTACCGCAGTCTGAGTCACTGATGCAACCTGTGCAGCCTGTAGTGTCGAGCCCTATATGGCTCCTCTCGTCCCCTCTAAAGGTCGAGTCACCCCCTTTGAGTGTCCCACTGTCTCATCATCCGCAGCGCCTCCGGCAGTCTGTTCCTCCTCCGGAGTGTCACCCTCTATCTCCCTGAGCAAAGCAGCCCGGTGCTCTCTCTCGGCTGGC
>CATKHJ010557931.1:0-20109 GCA_949750685.1 Vernicia montana | reverse complement strand
GGTTTCCCTCCTCTTTGTTCGTTGAAGAAGAGAGAGACATTTTCTTTCTATTGGAGTCCAGATAAAATGCTGACCCTCCTCTAGCATTGGGTTAGTATCAATAGTTCTTCGTCTTCATCTCTGCTACATTGCTTTGATTACCGATGATTGTAAAATTACTAAATTTCTACATGATAAACTTTCAACCGGTCCCAATTCGACCCATTGGCTATTTGATTTTCACTTTTTGGACCAATTTTCTCTGGGCTTCAAGATAATCAGCACCCAAAAAGGGCTGGATTGTATGGTATCAAAACGACTAATGACTCATTTTTCAGTCTTTTATTTTGTTGATATGAATATTATCAACCATTAGTGATTTATCATGAATTATTGCCCAGTTTCACAAATCAAATTTACAAACATGCTAAATTGCTAATGACTGATTTCTAAAAAAAAAAAAAGATTGAAGGACGGATTTAAAAGACACGTTTTTTTTAAAGGACCTGTCATTTGACTCTAACGGATTTTTTCGGCCGCAAAAAGGAAGCATTAAATGGCTTGTCCTTGTCTCCGACGGGACACCCTAGATTATTGGAAATTATATTCAATTCACGTTCCACAACAATAATAATATTTAAAGGCTAATGTTAATGTCATCACTAATTAATTATAATAATAATATGTAGAAATCATTGGAAATTATATTCAGGAATTGAATATCATCTTTATAATAAATTAAAAAATTAATTTAATAACTAATATTAAATAAATCAATATATCATATGAAATATTAGAGTAATTTAAAAAAAAAAAAAAAGGTAACATTCAATTATCTAGAAATAGGATATTTTTCATTGAAAATTTAATATTTAAATAGAAATTAAAAATTAAGAAAAATAAATTTTTTTCTTAGAATTTCATTTTTCAAAATATGTTGTCTAACTCGAGCATGCTTAGTACTTGAAAATTAAAATTTTGAGTTTAAGTTCGTCTTCACTAAATTACTTTTTTACATTGACTTTGATTTTGTGAAGTGAATATAAAAGTATTTGAAAACTATAATTTTAGATTTGCATTAATTATTAATTCTTCTCATTTATCATTTGAATTAAATATAAAATAATTATTGTACGTATCCATATATATATTTCCTTTGCATTTATATTATTTTTAGTGATGTCCAAAATTATATTTTAGATTTGAATATAGCCAGTCAAAGTATATCCAATTCAAATGTAATAAATCTGTGTGATCTTCTTTTCTGTGTTAGAAATCTCAATTTTATCTCGATAGGTAACATTCGTTATATATGTATAACGAACATGAATTACTTGTAACGAAGGTAATTTTTCTCTAACGAGCGTTCACAATTTATAACGAACGTTAGGAGTGACTAAAACCAAATCGAAACCATTAAATCAGACCGAAATCGGCCAAATAAAACTGAAACTAAAACTGTTTTTTGGTTATGGTTTTGGTTTGTAACCGAAACCATGAGGAGCTTGGTTTTGGTTTCGGTTTCTATTAAAAATCAGACCAAAAATCAAAACTTCCGGTTTTAAACCGAAACCAACGATTCAGTTAAACTGATCATACAATTATATTTTAATAAATTAACGTAAATATTAAGTGCAAACTTTTTTTAATATACAATTATATTTTAATAAATTTCATTGTTTATTAAAATTTTATGTTAAATTATTTCATTATGTTATTTTAATTTTTTAACCAAAATTAATGTAATAAAGTAATCGGTTCGAAACTAGTTTTAGACCATAAAAAAGAAATCGGTTTCAAACCGAAACTAAAATCAAAACTGATCGGTTCTAAACCAAAATCGAAACCGTAAATATCGGTTATAGTTTCGGTTTGAACATTTTATTAAACCAAAACCGTCGGTTCCAAACCAAAACCGACGGTTTAGTTAAACCGGTCATGCCTAACGAACGTGACTTTACTCTCTGTCTGAAATTTTTGAAATTTAATTGATTATAACGTTCATTCATAATGTGTAACGTGTGTTACTTATGTATATCAACAAATACTTAGCGGGTAAACGGGTATACCCGCCCCGTCCAACTTAGGATACGGGACAAGTAATAAAAAATTCGTCCCATACCCACTCTTTGTCACTTTTTTTTTTTTTTAAGAAAAAAGAAAATCATTGCATTAAATCCAAAGCTAATACATTATAAAGGAAAGATGGAGCAGAGCTCCACAGTCCATGACCAGTTGAAGAACCAGCAACTCTAGCAAGATTATGAACTACTTGGTTCACTGATTTACCAACAAAATTGAAACAACAATTGACAAATATCTCTAGATAAATATTTGCAATCTTCCACCATGAGTGCCAAGAAAGAATAAGCATCAAAAGAACATTGTAGAGCTTGCACTAACAATGAGAATCTGACTCTACTATCACATTATCAAAACCCATCCCTTTCAACCAACTTAAAGCCTCTCGACAGCTCATTGCTTCTGCTACTATTGGAATAAGAGGACCAAACAAGACCATTTGTTGTTGCAATAAATTGACCTTGTGCATCATGAACCACACAACCATAGCCAATACAGTTCTGGTTTTCAAAAATTACAGCGTTAAAATTACATTTCATATAACCAGGATTTGGACACTTCCATCTATCACAAGACACTGTCGTTGTAGCTTGCCTTCCACCGTTAAAAACCAGTTGTACCTACTTCCATTGGGAAAGAGATGCAACCCCACTCGTTACAATATGAGTACTCGACTGCCCTGCACTGTTCCATAAAAGATCATTCCTATTTGCCCATATTTACCATAATAAAACAACTGCAATTTAACTATCATCCACATTTAGACGATTGAGAACCTCAGTCCACCAAAGACTAAAAGATGAGGCTTGTAAACCAGTAAGGCCTAGCGAAGAACCTCGACATACATCAGCTGCAAATGGATAAGACACCAATGCTTGATATGTTGTATAGTCAATAAGGTGGACACCAAATTATTTGACAAATTGTGCAAAGTTGGCACAGCTTGCAAAATGCAAGCTGTGGCCAACTATTTGAGAGCCTATATAAAGGCTCCCTCTCATCTTTCATTCAGCATCCCAATTCTCTAACTAATAGAGAGAGTTTTCAGTGAGAGAAAAATATAAATAGTATTTTTTCTATTTCAAGAGAGAGTGTTGTTGTTCTCTTCTTGTGGTATAGAGAGAAGTTGTAACTCCTATTATTTTTCATAGTTAAATTTTTTTATTTTTGCCCGTGATTTTTTTACCTTAATTTGTTTGGAATTTTCCACGTAAAATCTGGTGTTCTTGTTATTATTCTAAAATTATTAGTTGCATTTTTGCTCTAATTCGGTCATAATTCATTAACAAGTGGTATCAGAGCTACTTGGTAATCCCATTAATATTCTTAGTATGCTCTGTGGTTGCAGTATAAACTGATCTTTCACATCAGAAAAAATTTTATTGGGACTGAAATGAAACTACTGTCTGGGGCAATATCATATTTTGGAAAAAGAGATATACTGCGATGAAGAGAAAAATCTAAGGAATTTTTTGGTGCAATCCGTTTCAAAAACGGGTGTAAAATCAAAAATTAAGTGAATAGTTACAACGAATTTTTTTTTTTTGCATGTTACTGTTAACAATAGTAACAGTAGCAGGGTATTGTTTACAGATACTATTCATACGTACTGTCACTATTTATATATACGGATATTGTTCATACATACAGTTACTATTCATAGATACGTATATTGTTCATACATATCAGAGCCTAGCTGGAAATAAGCGTGGTAGTGTGAAAGTGCATGTCTAGGAAAAATTCTAACTAAGGAAATACTTGGTATTTAAATGTATCTATTGTGACCCACCTCTCTTTCCTGAGAACTTACCTTGTATATTGTTCACGGACTACAGTTACTGTTCTAATATACAGTACTATTCACGTGAAATAGTGGGAGCTAAATTTGCTAAAAAAAGTTTGTGATAGAAGCAATGGTGGCAAAATTTAAGATTGAGAAATTCAATGGGAGTAATTTCTCACTGTGGAAGTTAAAGATAAATGCAATATTGAAAAAAGATAATTGTCTTGCGACTATCAGTGAAAGGGCGGCAGGACTCACAGATGATAAGTGAAATGAGATGAATGGAAATGCTATAGCAAACCTTCATCTGGTATTAGCAGATGGGGTATTGTCGAGCATAGAAGAGAAAAAGACGGCAAAGGAGATTTGAGATTATCTCAATAAATTATACGAGTCAAAATCACTACACAATAAAATTTTCTTTAAAAGAAAATTGTAAACTCTTCAGATGTCAGAATCTACTTTGGTAACAGACCACGTGAATACTTTGAATACTCTATTTTCTCAGTTTACATCGGTTGAAGTTAAAATAGAGCTAAATAAACGTGCTGAACTTGTACTCCAAATTCTACCTGATTCGTATGATCAGCTCATCATTAATTTAACAAATAATATCTTCACGGACAATCTAATTTTCGATAATATTGCAGCCGCAGTTTTAGAAGAGGAAAGTCGGCGCAAGAACAAGAAAGACAGATTAGCCAGCTCGCAGCAAGCGGAGGTATTGATGGTGAGAGGAAGAACAACAGAACGTGGCCCCAATGAGAGTCACAATCAGGGAAGATCAAAATCGAGGAGTAAGAAGAATATGAAATGCTACCACTGTGAGAAGAATGATCACATGAAGAAAGATTGTTGGAATTTAAATAAAAATTTCAGTTCTCAAGGAAATGTAGCAAGCACGATGATGGCAATGCTATATGTTATGAAGCGACGACGACTGATACAGGTAGATAAAGTTTAGCTGATGTCTGGTATTTTGACTCAGGGGCTACTTGACATATGTCCTACCGAGTCCACCAAAGACTAAAAGATGAGGCTTGTAAACCAATAAGGCCTAACGAAGAACCTCGACATACATCAGCTGCAAATGGACAAGACACCAACGCATGATATACATCTTCCTCTTCACCATTACAGACCAGGCATAATGTGACACATCCATCCTCTTAGCTCTCAAAGCTGTCATAGTAGGGAGACAATTCACACAAGCACGCCAAACCAAATTCTTTACCTTAGGAGGAAGCATCAACGTCCATAATTTATTCCAGCCAATATTCACAAAATAATCATGGACTTCAAAATTATTATTAAGAAGAATATGGTACCCACTCTTAACTGTATACAGACCTTTATTATCTCTACACCAATGCCATTGATCTGGACACTCACGAATACTAATTGGAATATTCAAAATAATGTCACGATCCCTTTCATTAAAAATATCATTTATTAAATCAGTATCCCAATAAGGGCCTTCCAAGCTTCTCAAAGACTGAACTGTAGCCTCATCTAAGCCCTCCACCATAGGAGATTCCACAAACGGATTATCAACATTAGGTAACCAGGGAGATTTCCAAATATTCACCATAATCTAACCCCGTCACAGACCAAAGGATGAGCAGCCATTATACCCCGCCCCTTGTCACTTTTTTGTCGTTTATTGTTGATAGTTTTCAAAGGAAAACAAAACGACAAGACGTTCAGTACAGGAACAAACAGATGGGTTGGTATAAATAATCTGTCGCATCATCGTTTTCACTTTCCCACCAAAATTAAAAGACACGTGGATTATAATTATCTTTTTAACAGAATTAAAACCTCTAGCCCATATATCCAATTCTGGAACAGACTTTATTCAGTGGATTTTCACTAAATTTTGGAACGCTGGTCTTTTATTTTGGTTTTTCAACAATCACAGTCAGATCACAAACCAACACATGTTTTTTAGAGGAATAATTTGAAGTAAAAAACCAATATCGTTCTTATCATCTTGTTAACTGTCGTAATTAATAATTTCTAAGTCTGAAGCTAATTACACATAATCCATTTATGAGTTGATAATTAACACTGATTGAACACAGACAGGAGAGCGAGAACGAAAAAAATTAAAGAGTGATTTGAATAAAAATATTCAGACGGTGTAGTGCTGATTACTGGCGTCAATGTCCAAACCCCTTAACTTGGCAAATGACTCAACCCTTCCTTTCAGTGTGTGAAGCTCCCTCAACCTGCAACTCAGTCAAGAAAAATAATTAATGTCAGGTTGCCATGCCAAGAGTCCTAGAGGATTTGTTTTCGTTTGGTGCAGTTGTATACAAAGAAGACTAACCTTGCAATTTCTGCACGCTTTCTAGCTTCTTCTGCCATGACACTAATGTCCCTAAAAGTGCTTCTGTCCGAAAATAATTTTGTCTCGCCGGACTGGAGCCCATGAAGTGTTCGCTGCTCGGCTGCCCAGGCAGCTTCGCGAGCTTCCTTACCAAAATCCTTTTTGTTGGTGAATGCAGTCTGGTAAAATTGCAGAGTATAGTAACTATATAGTTGATATTGATGTAAATCAGTAGTTCAGGATTTTGGGATGGTTACTTAGAATTTACTTACCCTTTGCTCCACCACCAGACCCCAGGCTTTTCCACTCAATGCATAGCGCACAGCAAATTTGATAGGATCAAGAAGGACGTAAGTAAGAATATTGTACAACCAAATTACACCTGTCCACCCCCAACCAATACTTCTGATTCCAGCAAATTTCCAGGTTGCAGTAGCTGAGATCACCGTTGCAATCTGAAATGAATAGCATTCAAAGGATTCATGTTTATTACACATACAAAATAGTTATCTGAAGCTTTGAATTATAGGGGATTTCTAGGACTCATTACCAATTGGGCAACTATAAAGGCAGCAACGAGCAGAAGGCCAGGACGTTCTGTAAATGACCAGCCCCTGGAGCGCGTCACAAATATCAAGGCCTGGCTAATGGTACTAACTTGAAGATATACAGCTGATGCAAATTGTTCCTCAAGCTTATTGGCAATTGTTTCATCCGACAAGTTAAAATGGTGTTGGTTGAAGCTCCTGACACCGAAATGTTTCTGCAAAGAAAAGGAAAGAAATTAGTGGTCAGAAAAACAAGAAATGGTCTGTAATTCATGGCTGAGTAAATTATTGCATTACAGAAAGTTTTTGTGAATGTTAAAGAGATTATTTATCATATCTGGTGATGTATCTATTCATTTCATTGAGTTGGTTCTGAAAGTTAAAATCAACTAGATTTTAGCACATGAATTTAGCACATGTGCTAAATTCAACCCCAATTCAAGAGAAGTCATGGATTTAGCACATGCATGGCAGACAGCTGCTTTCCATACTCCCATCTTCGAGAATTTATGCAACGTATATGTCGTTTATACTTCATACTCATTCAAACTTCAGATGATTTATGGAATTATGTAAAATCAACTAGATTTTATGGAATTACCGGAAAGAAGTTAGTTTCATATGCTGCCCAGAAGAATATGACTGTCATTAGAGCAAGGTAACCACCAAGGACAATACCAGTTGCAAAAATTTCACTGAGCTTCCAACTGTCAGGAAGAGGAGAAGGTTTGACTCTGTCTTTGGATATAGTCATGATAGTACCTGCCAAATAACAGGTAAATATAATAATAAGCAAGACCAAGAATATATTGCACAAAAACATAAGGGATGTAAAATACTACTGAGAAATAACAATAGGTAAAGAAACTAGAAAAGCTAACCATCATTAAGAATGGCAATGACGAGAACCATGAAAGGAGGAAAGTCAAATTTCCAGAAGACAGTCAGCAACATAAAACCAAGCTGTTACAAAAAAATAAATAAATAAAAAATAAAAAAATAACCCTGAAATTAGACTGATTGTAGGTTGCATTTTATAACTTCTCATTGATAAAATTTCAGTATGCAAGGGAAGCTTACCACTATACGAATAGTGATAGACACTGCATATATCTGGAAAACAAAAATTAACTTCAGATTTCAATTCATATGGTTCAAGCTTTTGCTGATAACATATACTTGGACATTGTAGCTAACATATAATTACCGTGTAATTTTTCATTCTCTGGAAGATTGCACGACTTGTTAACACAGCACTAATGATTACACTCAGCCCAGGTTCTGTTAGAACTATATCAGATGCACTTCTGGCAGCATCTGTGGAATCTGCCACAGCAATTCCTATGTCAGCTTTCTTCAAGGCAGGTGCATCATTCACACCATCACCAGTCATTCCACATATGTGCTTTCTACATTGTAGTCTCCTTACAATCTCATATTTATGTTCTGCATATGAGAAGATGACATTAAAATCAGACAGCTAACTGATACTTGTAGAGTTCTCACTGAACATGATAGAACTAGCAGATTTACCAGGGAAGACTCCAGCAAAACCATCAGCTTTCTCAATGAGCTCATCAATCGGAAGTGATGCAGTTGCCTCATTCTTGCCTTCACCGAGAAGAGATGAAGATGGGTACATATTTGTGCCCATTCCAAGCCTCCTTCCAGTTTCCTTGGCAATGGCAAGTTGATCACCTGCAGAGGATTTTATCAGATGAAATCACAATACAAATGCGTTAAAGGAACTTTTGTTTTAAAAAAAATTCCTTTTGATTTATTATAAGGTTTATTGGGTCATTGCCTGCAAACAAGAGAACTCTATCTCATGATATTAGCCTCACACTCCCATCCCAGTGGACCCAGTATAAATTCAAGTCAATGATTTACATGTCTGGAAAGTGATCTCACAGAAGGATACTGAATATAAGGCATAACATGAACATCAGTACATCACCAACTCATAAAACCACTAACGTTGGCATGTACTACTACTAATTACTACCAATGTTGAAGTAGCTGACTTTCCTATTGAACATAACCAACTGATACAAATACAAGGCTTATAGACACTGGTGGAAATAAGATAAACCTATTGTCTTCCATAATCTGATAGACATTACAACTTCTTAGATAATATACAAATCACCAAAAAAATTTAACAGATAGAACCTAAATAGGAATTAGAGATGAAAGAAAGGAAAGCACTTAGGTTGAGAAAAAGTTATAGACATTGCACACACCTGTGATCATTTTAACACTAACACCAAGATCCAGTGCTCTTCTGATTGTTTCAGCACTATCATGGCGAGGAGGGTCAAATAGAGGAAGAAGGCCAACAAATTCCCAGGGGCCGCCTGGACTTTCTTTGGTGCCAGCAGGCACTTCCTACAGAAGTTGAAACTGCATTGTTTCAAAAAGTGCATAGAGAAAAACATGCATATGTTAGTTAGTGAAGAGTGTGTTAGTTACCTGACGGGAAACTGCAAGGGATCTAAGTCCACGTTCTGCAAATTTGTCGATTATTGCATGTACCCTCTTATCTATTTCTGACTTATTCTTTGCCAGATTGAGAATCTAAATGGAATGCATGCAAAAGAGCTCAGAAATTGTCCTTTATTGTCAACTGGTTTCTTTTGCTTTTGTAATCTTAATGCTTGATGAAAATACCTGCTCTGGAGCACCTTTGCTGACTCTGTGCATTTTACCAGCAGCATCTATGTATGTAAGCGCAGTCCTTTTGTCAGTTGGATTAAATGGGAGGAAGTGAACTTCTCTAATTCCAGCTCGAGCCTTTTAGAAAGAATTGGAGAATAAACAATTAAGGTAAGGTCATGGAAAAAAGGACAATCAGCCAATCAAAAACTTCAAATATAATTTGACAGAAACTGCCAGTAGTGGGTTTCAGAACATATGCGAGGTGAAAAGAATTTTTCAACATTTTTAGCATGATATAAATGATTCTAAAATTCTTAGGAAATAGCAGTCTCATGAAATAACTCAAGATTACATGGGAAGGAGTGATAAAGAAAGATCTAGATGGGCTAAATCTTTCAAAATAAATACTAAATCTTTCAAAATAAAAAACTCAAAACCAAGCAGAATGGAAAAAACAGATCCATATAACCGACCCCAATTGGCTTGGGATTAAGGCTTAATTGTTGTTGTTGTTGTTGTTGAGCAGTCTCATGAAAACAAACTAACTAACATTTTGATTGACATTTGACTATTTCTAGAAGTACCCACAAAGACAATATTCCTAACACTGAAGCACTTAATCATATATATACCTCTTTAGGGTCTGCCAACATTGAAACAATTGCAGCATCAATAGCATCCTGATTCTCCAACCTAGAGGCTCTTGCAGCCATAAGCACAACCATATCCTTGTCAACTCCTTTGGTGAAAACCTGAAAGAAAAAAAGGATAACGACTCAGATTTTGTTAACAAATGGCATTTCATGTATTTTTATTACAAAATTACTTATATCCAGTTTGAAAGATTGATTGAACGGCCCATCCAAGCAGTGCCTTACCTTCCTTCATTGGTTGGCAAGTATTAGATCTACAAATTTCATGGATTTTGTGCAAAATTCAGGTGGAAGAAGATTATTAGTAAACGAAAAGATTAATAATTTATACTTTTGTAGAATGAAGTTTGTGATTGTAATTCTGATGGTGCTAGTTCCTTCTATGTGAGATATATGTACTGTATTGTGATACTATGATAGGCAGAATGAAAATCGAGACATCAAGAGTAGAACCTCAATCATATTTTTGTCCACTGTAAGCTTGTTAAGTGTCAATGTGCCTGTTTTATCACTGCAGAGAACATCCATTCCAGCCATTTCCTCAATGGCAGTCATTCTCTTTGTAATTGCACCCTGCAGAAGACATAGATGCCTATTATCTGAATGATTTTCTCTGTTGTGTACATTTACTTCATTAACATTGACTGCTTAAATTCCATATTTCAAGAGAATCTTTCTTTTGAAGCTAATCAAGGTTACAACTGAGGTTACACAGACCTGCTGAGACAAGCGATGTGAACCAATGGCCATTGTAACAGAGAGAACAGTTGGCATTGCAATCGGGATCCCACCAATCAATAGGACAAGTAAGTTATCAATACCTACACGGTATCCCCTCTCTTGAAGCCCATATATCACAACGATTTCAATGACCATCCCAAGAGCAATTGAGCAAATGCAGAAATTTCCAATTGCTGTTAAAACCTAGAACCATCAAATCAATTTAATAATTAATTCTGAAGTGATGTCATAATAATTTTCATTTGCACACAATGTAAGCTTAGCCATGTCATTATCAGTTTTCACAGATGTTGCAGAAGTCATGCATGAGACAAAAATTCTTATCTATTTCAGTTGCATTATTATAAGAAAGAGAAAGCAAAAAGCTCTTAAATAAACCTTCTGGAAGTGCCCAACATGTGTAGTGTTTTCAACAAGATGAGCCGCTTTCCCAAAAAATGTGTGAACACCAGTTGCAATGACCACTGCTTCAATTTCACCCTGCTTGCATGTTGAACCTGAGTAAACTCCATCACCGGAATTCTTGGTTACTGGAAGTGATTCTCCAGTAAGAGCAGACTGCAAGTGACAACCAAATTGTCAAGTCCAAAAGTGTATGATTAAAAGGTAGGTAAAGCTGTTTCACTTAAATATATTACAGCGTAAAATCCCATTAAGATGGAACAAAGATCTTATATCATAGTTAAGAAAACCTGAAATCAAAATTGTGAACAAAAAAGCTCATTCTATTGCAATGAATAATAACCTGATCAATCTTTAAAGGATCTCCTTCCAGGAGACGTGCATCAGCAGGAATAATGTCACCAAGTTTGATACTGATAATGTCCCCAGGCACCAACACTGAAGCATCTTCCTCACTCCAATTTCCATCACGTAGAACCTGGTAAGAGTTGCTAGAACATCAAAACTAAGTGGCACTTGAAATGTGATGGCTCAGGCATGATGAAAAATTCAAATACTAAATAGTAAGTAGCTTTAACAGACCTTGGCTTTTGGGGCTAACCGAGCCATAAGAGCAGCAGCTGCATTGCCAGCATTGTTTTCCTCTATGAAACTGATGGTGGAATTGATTAGAAGTAAGACTATTATGCCAACAAAATCATGATAGTCTGCACTCTTGCCCTGCACAATAAGTTGTGGTCAGCTGCATTTCATCCAATACTAGGACAATTGCCTCTTCTAGTAGTTGGATAATTCTGAAATTTTGTTAAATCATTTCATCTTGAACCAGGATGTAACTAGCACAAAATCAGAATCAAGGATCTATCATAACTCAAGTGCCATATCCCTTCACCAAAACACTCAATAAACACACCCCACAAAAGGGATAAAAACTGTTGAGATATAGGCTTACCCCCCCATGTGCAAGTGCAATGGCCATGATAGCGGCAGCTTCCATGACCCATGACAGAGGATTCCACATGAAGCCCAAAAACTTTAGAATTTTACTTTCCTGTAGAGGAAAGAGAAAATAAATGAATCAAGTACAGAAACATAAAAAGCAACAAAGAAAATGAAATATCTCCTTGCAAACCTTTTTCTCTTCAAGTTTGTTGTATCCAAACAAATCCAATCGCTCTTGTACTGCATCAGAGCGCAAACCCTCTCTCGTACATTTAAGATGTTCAAAAACTTCTTCAAGGGGTATATTTTCCTGCATGAGGCCATTTTGAATAAGACTTCTGGAATACAATGTTCACAAATCACCTTCTCCCTATTTCGTTTTCATTCATCTTAGGAAACTTAATTATTAGAAAATATCAATAAGAATAGTATATCCATGTTATTTTGCTGGAAAGAAGAATTTTATAGCATGTAAAAGAATTGAAGAATTTCACAATATGAGGCCATTTACATTGGACTTATTCTTGTAAATTGTAATATTAACAAACAACTCTTTGTTTGTACATGATTTTGGAATTAGATCTTTGAAGATATTTTCTCAGGAAACCTTAAAGGAAGATAAACAAACAAATCATGCTGTTAAAATTGAAAATGTTTTGAGAAGTAGGATAAGCACATACCAGATCAACTGCTTCCTTGATAACAGCATCAAGAGTAACCATTGTAGATATTCTTCAGCTTTGACTCTCTCCACTCTACAAGATGTTGGTATTTGAAAGAGATTCTGCATTGCCAAGCACTTAATGTCAAGCTACCAAATTTGCTAAAAAAAACTAAATTTACTCGTTTCATTCTTACAGATTATTTATTAATTTTCTTAATTTTGATCCATAAATTTGTATACGAATTGTTATACTTCCTTTTCATTCAATGAGAAAAAAGAACACCAAAAAAGGGCAGGAGAAAACTTGAAAACTGAAAAGCTTTCAGTTTCAGGTCACTAAATAGAAACTAAAGAAAGCGAATTCAATTACATTAAGGACATTAATTACAGTTTTGAATTAATGAATACAGACCTATATATTGAAACACTAGCAATCAAAATTCTTCGAGCAATTAGCCCATGCACACGGACTGTTTAACAAAATTCCTCAACAAAATTCTCTGGTTTCTTATCAAGACACAAATCAAAAAGAACATATACATATATATAAATTATAATTAAACAAACAAGAATAGAACCTATCAACATCGGTTTGAAAAGGGCAACGTGGTACGCAAGAAGAACCAAAAATAATAAACAAGGTAGTGAGATCCAGGCCAACAAGCAAGAAAGAAGAGACAAATGAGCACAGATAAGGGCGTAGAAATGGAGGGACTTGGTCGATGAACGTGAAAGCTCCATCTTGCAACCAGACGATCAATTTTGCTCGTGAAGCTCCGCCGGCCATTATCAGTTAACGAAAAAGCTAATTAACAATAATAAAAAAATTAAAAAAAAACAAATACTATTCAAAATTTTTAACTGCCACTTAACTTTGCCGCCATCTCATACAAATGTTACATACTTGTTTCTTTGAATTCGACGTCTCGTCGTCTACTTCCGTACCGTACTTTTATAAAAATCGCATCTTTTCTTTTTTTAGCTCCAAATTGAATTCATACACAAAATCTCTATGTTTTGAAAATACCATTCAATTAAAAGCTTATTAATTTGCCTAAAAAAAAAAAACTTATTAATTAGCATTTTAATTTGCTGATTTTAAGTTCCCACAAAATTACTACTTCCGCCATTTCATTTTTATTATCGTTTTTTGATTTTTTTTTTAAATATTTATCGTTTTAAAAAATTAATGAAGTATTAATATTTTTATTTCAATTTTATTCTTATTTATTATGAGTAAAAGTATTAATAGGGTAAGAGGGAGAAAAAAAAAAAAAAGGTATTTTAGTCATATTAATTTATTTTTCACCATAATTAAAAATATTTAATATGTTTCTTAATATTTATACAAAAACCTTAAACTATAATTAAATTGAAATGGAAAGAGTAATAATTTTATCATAGCAAAATATAACTTCCAACTCCTAAATTTTATTCATTTTATCTATTAAATTTTTATAATTTTATTTATTTATACTAAATTCTCTAATTATTATTTTCATACATATCGAAGACTTATTAAATGCTAGTTAAGAGAGTATAGTTTAACTTGCGTGACCCCTATTCAAAAAGTATTCTTACTAAAGTTGAATATATTAATTAAAATGCTAACTATGAAATTAAAATGAAATATTATTTGTAAAGAAATAAAATTAGTTGATTTGCACAAATGTTGCATTGTAGTTCAACTTCAACTACATCAACCTATAATTATTTTTATGCAAAATTAACCATCTTCGTCACTAATAATCCAATTGGAAGCTACGGCTTTTTCAAGGTCCAAGATACTCCCACTTCTTTCTTTTAAAATGAGGGATATGCTTCTGCAAAATCCAATTCCACTATATGTCACAAATGTCTCAATATATATAATTATACTAACCATTAAAACCACACCTCTATATATATATATATATATATATATATATATATATATATATTAACCCGAATTTATCGATCAAGCTGTATATGCACTTATCATTAGATTATATATTAGTGTGAAAAATATATTTCATTTTTTTAATAGTATAAGAAGAATATAATAGAATCTAAAGATTAAATTTTAAATATCCTTCATATTTCAGCATTCTGCATAGGCAATTTAGTTAGAGACAACTAGACAAGGCTAATTTGATGGATCTTGCCAAATCTAATACTTACCAAGGGAATACATATCTAGGCATTCTTTATTAGTAAATATTTATTTAATCCGGCAATAAATTTAAATTTGAATTTTTTTTATGAAAAATAAATAAATATCGATTATTTTTGTGATTTGTGAAAGAAGAACCTTCAACTCATTTCAGATCCGTTTGATTTGCCCTTCATAACATTTTTGGGTGGGTCAAGATAATAAATTATTGGACCAACGATCAGGCTTGAACCTAAAGGACCCGAGAAAACCAAAAACGACGACCTTCTTGCACGACACGAACGATAGGATGTTAATAAGCCAAATGTTATTAGAACGGCAGATAGATAAACGACAACGTTTTGTTTTTAATGAAAAACACCAAACTGTCCAACTGACGAGATGATGATGTATCTGAAGGATTAAAGATACAGGGCAGAAGCCCAGTCTTTTAACTTGATCGTCTAAAGAAAATCTTGTTGCGCATAGCTTAGTAAAGCTCTGCTTCTCTGTACAGTCTACAATTTTTGTTGTACACTAAGAATGTTGCATATTTTTCAATTATAGCTTTCTTTTGTAATCATGTTTAGAAATTTCCATTTGTTATCGTATGGTTTAAAATACACAGTGCACGTGAGCTGTTTGTGAAAAAACCTAGCTGAATCTCTTCTATTCTGTTTTCATCTACTCAAAGAAATTCAGGTGTAAAATATTACTATTACATCTTGACCCTAAACCTACTCTGTGCCAAATTTTCTGAAAGAGAATGTTATGGTGTAAAATATTGCATGAGAATATTTTAGACTCTATCATTTATTATGTTTCAAAAATATGCAAACAGACACTCACCTTGTTTTCTGTTAACACATAACAGTGAAGTCGCTGATCGATGGACTATTGGAGAGGTGTTCTAAAGGTTCCAGTGAATCTTACTATTAAAGTTTCGTTTGCTTATAAGTGGGCAAGTGTTGAACTCGCTTGCACAAATTATCAATTAACGTGTTGGACCTATAGCAGGCGAGTTTTGGTACGTTATGAAAAAGACAAATTGCTTCATCTGCTTGAATCTGAAGCTCGAAGGAATGGAGGGAAATTACAGGTGTGTGAAAAATTTTACTTTGACCTCCAGATCTGCAGATGCACTTTGAAATAATTGAAAGTATAGATGTTAGTTGAGTGTCATTATGCATATTTTAGTCGACACTATGATGACTGTATCTACACCATTTGATGGAAAAGATAACGAGATCCAGTTTGTTTTAAGCAGTGCTTGAAACTGAAGTGATTACTATTACGTTTCAAGTTCTTTTAACTAATGAAGTACTGCAGCATAAATTATCAGCTTAATTGAATTATGTCAGCGTCTTCTTAAGAATTTCTTACCATTTGATGTATTCTCCGTATTTTAAATTTTCATCTTGAACATATATATTGTTCCTTTGTATGTGTTATTTCACATGAACGCACAAAGACAAAGTGCATGCACTAACAGAAGAGGGAGGATAGGGGAGAGTAGCTTATAGCAAAAAGAGTAGTTTTCTTTAATTATGATTATAAGAATCTGAGTAGAACAAGGTGTACTAGCTGGATTCACACACAGCAACCACTTATTTAGATATAACTAGAATAATAAGGAGATGTCATCCAACGCTCCCAAAGCTTTATTTATCAGTTCTCATTGCATGTGCCTCCATTTTAATTAATGCTGTACCAAGAAAATTGGGAAAACGAACATTAATTTAACTAGCATTACGTAGATAAAGGCTTCATTATAGTTAAAACCAAAAATCAAATAATGAGAAGAACTTACTTCTGACAGTTGGTGTTTCTGGAGATGGGAATATTCAATGGAACCCCACACTTATTAGGGAGAGAAGAGGCAGAATCTTCTTTTATATTTGGATAGTGAGCAGCGGCTGTCTTTATGCAGTCACATGCAGCTCTCCGATCAGCGGTGGTGGTAGCAAGGGCATTCAAATTCTTGACCCCACCACAACATGCAGCTGATGGAGCAGTATCAGCTCCTGTGAGGAAGGGAATGCAAGAGGCCAAACATGAACCGACTTGACCGCAATCCACAGCCTCTCCTGGCATTGCCATGAATTGAACCAAAGCTACCACAACTAACACTGATAAGATTGCTCCCTTCATTTTTTATGATAAGAGTGTGAATATTGCTTATTAACTGAGAATTTTGAGCTTGTATTTCTGTGAATTTGAGTGTGATGAGATAATCGGAAACTCAAATTTGGTATTTATAGCCTCTTCAAAGATAACAAAGCTATGTATGTGGGTCATGGAATTGATGCACAAAATAGAATATTAGTTACATTATTTTGGCTTTTTCTCAACTTTGAAATGTCAGTTGCTCACCTTTAACAGTAAAGAAGATGAACTTTTGGATAAATTTTCAATCTCCAAACAGGTCCTAAGGATCTTGCCAGAATGCCAGTGACTCTACCAAAACCGAAAGGCAACTCCTGCCATCCCTTCCAGGCCGTTTTATATGATCAGCATACAAGAAACCAATGTCTTGCCGCTAATTCAAACTTTCTCTGATGGTATTCGTTGCTTATATTATCTTCAAACAAAAAAATTATCTAATTGGACCAAAAACAAACTAAAAAATAAATATGTAAATTGAAAAATGTTAGAAAAGGTTAAGAAGTTCAAGAACTTAAGATGTATTATTTCTAGATAAAGAAGAAATGCTTATAGTTAAATTTAAGAAAAGAAAATACTAAACTTACCATCACTATTTGTATTACTAGCTTACGTGGCATAATGTAGTTGTGCAAAAATATCTCTATTTTATTTTATATTACTTGCTTTTATAAGGAAAAAAATATAAATTTACTAATATTTATTTAATAAGTGCAAAGCTCTATTTATTTTTACAAAAATCCTTAATTTGCTTTGATATTTTCTACTTTGATTTTGCTAGCATGTAATACATGAGTGTAGAAATTTATTGTACTGCCCATTATTTTCTTAGTATATGAAAGAAGACAAACGATAATAGATAAGACCATTTGTATGGAGTTTATATTAAAAAAAAAACTATTATAATTTTTTATATTATAATTTGTGAAGTGATGAGGTGGTAAGGTTGGTGGTAATTATTAAAGTGGTAAGTGTAACATTACTCATTTAAAAATTCAATCAATGTGTGAATCTCAAAAATTATTACTCGAGTAAATTATAACTTTCCTTCGTAAGCTTAAAATTTGGATTTGATTGTCATAAATAATTTATATAATAACTAATTAATTGTCTTTAAAAAAAATAATAAGTAGCATATATATTACTGAACATATCAAATGCCATACTGTAATGAGAGTATTTTACAAATTAAGATGAGCCATATCTGAGCTTGGATATTTACCATGCATTGTGTTCTATCACATTTTAGAAAAATCTTAGTCATGGTAATCTGTTTCTTAAATGTTTTGGGGGGAAATCATCATATACGCCATATACAACCATTTGTTAATCAATGCATTATAGAAAGTGGTAACTAGAAAGTACCACTCTAGAAGACATCTTCAAATAAGTATCCATTAATTAATTGTATTTTAATTTTTAAGAATAGTGAACACTACTTTTAAGTTTCAATATTTCTTTTTGTAATTTTTTATTCAAGGGAAGAAGAGGGAAAGCACAATGAATTTACTATATTAATTATATCTTAGAATTTTCCCATATCTTAAATATGAAACTCTACTAGCGTCCAATAAAAGTGTAATTATATCGATTATCCAAATAAATATTTTTATAATTAATCTATTTTATCAGTATCATATTGCCACAGAATTAAATTAACACTTTTTGCATATATAATGAGAAAAGCACTACTAAATACCACCTAACCGAGAATTTTTACCTATACTAAGTCAATATTCACTCTTTATATATACCAATCATCAGTTGTAATTAAAAAAAAAAAAAAAAAAAAAAAATCATCCACTTAAAATTATATTTTTATTATTTTTTATGCAAATAGAGCCCATAATGGGAGATTTTAATTCATGATATGCCCTATTTGATTTCATACAAACTCCTTTCGCTTTTAATAATTGAAAATGAAATTCAAATATTCTCAAATAATAAGAAAAATGAAATTCAAGTTTACTATTGCCAAAAATTTCAGTGTTTTACAATATGTTGTTCTTCTAAAAGCTTAATAATCCAAAGGGCTAATGACCTAAAAAATTCTGAACTTTCAACGTTTTTTCTATTTTATCTAATTCTTTCAACTTTTATAAATAAATGCTTATAAAACCAATTTGTCTTATAAAATAGCATTTCGGCGATTCTGAATATAAGATCCGGTAAGATTTGCTTATTTGGCACTGGAGGCTAACACGTGGCAAAGGAGAGTTATTAAAAAAAAAAAATAGACATGCTGACTAGATCTGAATGAGTGAAACGCACCGTTTTATTCCCTTAGCTTCTTCTATCATCCTCACCCTTCTTCTTTCTCTCACCTACCATCCCAACAACAATGCAAGCCAATACTCACCTTTGCTACAACTCTAGCTTCCATGGCAGAGACATGCCAATCCATGAACAACCTAAAGTAAATTCACGCTCACTCCATCCTCTCGAACCTCCATAATAACTCTATTGTCCTTATTAGCAAAATACTCCGCTTTAATTTGCTGCAGTCTCGCCTTCAGGTGATTTAGATTACGCTCACCGCATGTTTGATCAAATGCCCCAACCAAAATACTTTCTTTTATAATACCATCATTCGTGGCTATGCTAAAAGTTCTTCTCCTTCTTAGTCAATCTCTTTATTTAATCAAATGAGCAAAACTATATTGACCCGCAACATCAATGCTTTAGCGTATGGGGTTTGGTTTTGGCCATAGAAAGAGCCTCTATGAGTGAGACAAGAATCAGATAGAGAAAGCTTTCGTAGTTTGGTTCAATCTTTCTGATTTGTTGCACTTTATGGGTAGGCAAGTTGCACTTTATTTCAATTTTCATAATTAATATCCCAAATTGAAGATATTAATAAATAATAATCTTAAATTTGTTTCTGTTTCTGTTTCAATTTTCATATTCGTTATGGAAACATTGAATTGAGCCCTTCTGCAGGAGTCTTGATTTAAATGCAATTCATATGAAGATTGGAGCTGAAAGAATGTGCATGCCTTCTCCTTCCATTGATCAATTTACCAATCGGAAT
>CATKHJ010557893.1:0-14987 GCA_949750685.1 Vernicia montana | reverse complement strand
CTTATCAACTTATCATATACATATCAATCCCATATACTTATTCACATATACACATACTTGTTGAATTGAATCATTAATTCAACAATCAATCATATCATGCAATAGCATTAAATTCACATTCAATATCATCATGCAATCAATTATGTTTATAAGGCTAGGGTATTACAGGTACCTTGAAGATGAAAACCAAAACGGAGCTATAAATCGAATCAAGCTATTGTCTGCATACCAGGGAAGCATGGAGGGTTACGCGTCCCTGGCCTAGACACGTGACCTTCTATGCATCTCTTACGGGGATACATGGGTCCTCGTGCATCCTTTGCTTGCAGAGTCGATTCTAGTCTGACTTGGACTCTACTTTCACGTTAACCTATAAAAGGCCTCCCTTCGATCTGAAACCATCATACCAAGTCCAAAAACCTTTCCTAAGCAAACTTCTAGCATCATAAACTCTAGAAAACATGGCTATCACCTGTAAACAAAAGATTAACAATGTCTTTTTAGCATTGACCGCGCAAGATTGGAATCGCTTTACCCCATTCCAACTAAAAGGATTGTTATATCTGCAGAGGGGGTAACCATTCTCCCTCGCCTTCTTGAAATTGTAGTATCATACTGGGACCTAGAAATCCATTTTTTTTATTCAATGAAAAAGAAATATGTCCTCTCTATGAAGAATTCAGCGCTATCTTAGGAAGAACTCCTCAAGATACAGACTTTTATTATCCTTGAAACAGGAATTTCAATGCCTGCCGATGCTGAAGACATCCTTGGAATGTTTGGAGTAAACCTGCTTCAAACAACAAACAACAGCCTTTTTTTATTCATGCCATGCTAGACCGAGTTATTCGCTTAGACCGAAAACATCATGGTTGGCATAATTCTCTTTTTTACTACACTCTAGCCCAATTTCTACTTAAGACGGGCTCAGAAATGGGACTTCCTCGCTTGGTCTCAGCTATCCCATAGATGGCAGAGGAGAGGACTTCAGTTCCCCTAATCCTTACAGAAACTATCATTAGGCTCGATGACTGGCAAGCAAAAAGGATCTTTAGAGGGAGCCCTTTACTATTACAGGTATGCAAATTATGTCCCTTCTCAACCCTTTCTAAATTTTTTTGAAAATCCCATTTTTGAACTATCTTTTGGCAGATTTGGTTGCTAAAGAAGCTAAGGAGGGTGGCTCCACCTCCCGATCATCTAACTCTTCGCTATGGACCTCAACACTTTACTCAACGAGTAAAAATCCATCCTGATGATTCTGTGGATGAAGGGAAGGAGTATTTCAGAACATCTCCATATGGTTCCATATGTTGGACATGCCCTTGTGGAAAATTAGTAGTTTCACCTTATACACTTTCACTAGAAATGTCCCTCTCTGCGGGTTTAATGATAACACTTTCTATTCACCTCAGAGGTTGTACAAACAATTTGGATGTCAACAATGCATCCCAAAAGTTATTGATTTTCAGCCTGGTCGCCTCACAAGGGCATTTATTGATCAATTCAAGCAAAGCTGGCCTCAGAAGACCATTATGTGAAATGCTGACTTAGATGAAGATTCCATTACCACTGACGAGTACAAAGGATGTGTCACGCTCCATGAGCAAGAAAGAGATCCCATTCGATGAGTTAAGCTAATCCAATAGCATTTTCCATCTGCACCAGACAAGAGACAAAGAGAACCAAAAGACAATATCCGTGGAAAAAGGCCCAGCACTTGATTTTTTTTATTAATGCAGGTTGTAATATTACATAATTTGATTTTTAGCTTTTCCATAATGTTAGCAAATAATAGAAACAGATAAATAAATGCAATTAATTTCATAAAGACAAGAAATTTCTATTTATTTAATAAAAGCACCTCATTTGTTTGGGTCACGTTTGGATCATCGCCTTTTCGTTTGGATCATCATTTTTTTCTTAGCCTCTCTTTTTCTTTTTCTTTTTTTCTCTTATTTTTGCCTAGAATTACCTCTTAACCCATAAGGTTTTCAACTTTAGCGAGACTTTCTCACTTACTCACTTTTACCCCGCTCAGGCATAAAACTTCTTGGGACGATCCACATTAATGGGCTCTCTGAACTCATTGCCCTCCAAATCATATAGAATGACAACTCCTTTAGAGAACATCTTCTTTACCAAGTAAGGACCTTTCTAATTAGGTTTGAATTTCCCGCATGGATCTATTGGTGATATCTTAGCTTGTTTCAAAACCATATCACCTTCTTTGATCGGGTTAGGACGAACCTTCTTGTTAAAGTGCCTGGCCAATCTCCTCTTGTAAAGTTGATCCTAGAATAAAGTATGCATCCTTCTCCCATCTAGCAGGTCCAATTCCAAGTAACGGTCCTCAACCCATTAACTCTCGGGGATTTTAGATTCTAAAGCAACTCTTAATGATTGAACTTTCACTTCTATTGGTAAAACCGCCTCCATTCCATAAATCAAAGAATACGGCATTGCACCAGTTGCTGACTTGACTTTTGTTCTATAGCCCCCAAAGAGCGAATGATAATATGTCCACCTAAACCCTGGTAGACTGAATCATTTTACTTAAGATGGTCTTGATATTTTTATTCGTTGCTTCCACTGCACCATTAGGCTGAGGGTGATAAGGAGATGACTTATGGTGCTTGATCCCTTTCTCTTACAATAAAGCCTTAACCTCTCCTTAGAACTAAACTCTATTATCTAACACTATATGATGCGGTGTCCTATATCTACAGATCATATTCTTCTGAATTAACATGGCCATCTATTTGGCTCTAATAGTTCTATATGACTCAACTTCTACCCATCTTGAGAAGTAATCTATGACCACAATGATTTACTCATGCCCATTTGAAGCTGAAGGAAATATCTTGCTAATTATATCTATACCCCAAGCTTAGAATGGCCAAGGTGAAGTCAGACTCTGCAGATCCACTGGCAGTAGATGACTCAAATCATCATGTATTTGACTCTCGTAACACTTCTTTACCTTCTCAGCATAATCCCTTTCTATAGTCATCCAGAAATAACTCTGCCTCAAGATCTTCTTAGCTAAGATTCTTCCATGCATATACGTACCACAAACTCCAACATAGATCCATCCAGTATTTATAAATCCCACACACTTAGAAATCAGTCATCAAAGGTCCCTTATCTAAATCCAACTTTAGCATTGCCACTATCTCACCACTTGTAGCACAGACAATATTGATCCCATCCTCAAATGGAAACTTGATCTTTTAGTGGAGAGTGGAAGGTACTCCACTAAGTGGATGAAACCAAAAACCGCCTAAAAAAAAAAGCGAAAGTTTGAGGGATGTCCAGTACAGTGAATTCCACCATATACTCAATGTCCCCTACTTTGACCACAGTCTTGAAGGTCCCATCAACCGTTCTCTTCAAATTATCATAAGCCCTAATCACAGTATCAAAAGTCACTAAATCTTTGGTGGTCATCCCTAGCTTCGAAAGAACCCTTAAAGGATAAACATTAATAGTGAAACCATCATCAATCATAGCCCTAACTATTTTCATGCCCTTAACTTCAACTTTGATAATCAAAGGCTTAGTGTGGTCATTCCCTTCTACAGGCAGCTCATCGTCAGTGAAACTAATCATAGGAGTCTTAACTCCAACCAATCCAACCAAACCCTCAGGTGAGATAGTAGCAGCAACAGGCATATCCGTCAAAGCCTTAACCAAAGCTTCGCTATGTCTCTTAGAAGTTATCAACAACTCCCAAATACTCAAAATAACAGGGGTTTTCTTTAATTGCTTCAGAAGAGAGTCATTTCAAGTCATCAACAACTCCCAAATACTTAAAATAATAGGGATTTTCTTTAATTGCTTCAGAAGAGAGTCATTTTCATCTCACTCTTTATTTTCTCACTTACCCTTTCATTTTCTCCCCTTTTATCATTCTCTTTCTCAATAATAGGATGGTACACTCTTCCACTCCTAGTCATGTTATTAACACTCTGAATTTCATTCTTTTCCTCACTGCCCTCCTCAAATTCCTCCAATAAATATGAGTGTTGTACCTCATTCACATCATCCCAGATATTTATGGTGAGAACTTGGTATAACTCTTGACTCATTTTCTCTTCTCTCATATCCATGTTGTTTAACCAGCTCTTTCTCTTGCTCTTTCTCTTTTGGACTCTTTTCTAATGAAGTGAAGCAAGCAAAGACCTTTGTTTAAGTCATACCTAAACTGATTAGGTAAGTTCGAGATAGAGGTGCCTTCTGGTGATTTGGGAGCATATTAGCTCTATTGCTAGACAGCTCTGGATAAAAAATAGTCTTATTTTTTATCAAGTCTTGAATCTCATGCCTCAGCCTACCATATTTTTCTGTATCATGACCTGCCACTTGATGGAAGTGACAATAAGCATTGGCATTGAAATTCCTAGGCAAAGGGTCAGGCAATGGCCTTGGATCCAGAGGTTGCAAAATGTTCTTCCTCATTAAATTATCTAAAACAGCAAACAAGGGCTGGTTGAACTGAGAAAACTTAATTGGGGTCTTAACCATGTTCACATATGCTACCTTCACACTACTACCTGAAGCTTGATACCCAGACTACTGATCCATGGCCTATAGCCTTATGTCTTAGATTTGTCATAATCCACCTCCTCCAACAGCAATCCTAGGTCTTACAGATCCTCGAAGGTTTTCAAAGGAACTACAGACAATTTATTATATAGAGAAGGCAACAAGCATTTCACTATAAGACAGACCTGATCATTCTCAGTTGGCCTATTAAACATCTTTGTGGCCTTTTCCCTCTACCTCATGATGTAATTAGAAAAAGTCTCTCAGGACTTCTGCCTAATAGTCTCTAAATCCCTAAGGGTCACCTCAAGCAATGTGTTATAACCATACTGGGCTATAAAGCTCTCAGATAACAAGTTCCAATCTTTTTGTTTATTCTTATCCTGGTTATAATACCATTTAACTGCAGCTTCATCCAGAGAAGTTAAAAAGAGCTGCAAGATTTGCTGTTTAGTTGCACCATTCGTGCTCATCAAAGTGGCATACATTTTCAAGTGAATATTTATATCATCGTCCTAGTATATTTGGTCATGTCTGGGACTTTGAACAAGCTTGGAAACTTATCCATTCCATCTATAGTCAAACCACTAAGAGTTTCAATCTTGTCAAAACCTTTACCCTTCAACAGCTTTTCAATGTGATTCATCTTACTCTTTAACTCCTCAATCTCTTTGAGGTCTCATTCTGTTTGTTCTGGAGATAATCTTTTAGATTAGGAAACACATCATCAACATTTTGATTCCTATCCCCTTGGTTTAGAGCACCAGCAGATTGCCCATTAAAAACAGCAGTAGCAGCCCCAACAACATTGGGCTAATTTTCATGGTTAGTAGGTGGGGGAAGGCGTTCATGCAGGACTTGGGTGAGCTAGTCCCTGATCATTGGTGCCATATTAGCTTCCATAACTTGTCAGATAGTAGCTTCCAATTTGTCTGCCATTTCAATAGGATTTCTGGTTTCCAACTATGGTGCAATGGTATCAACCAAAATTTCTAATATTGTATTTGACTGTTTTGGGGTACCAAACGGTGTATCATCTGTAGACAACAAATTCTATCTCCAAACCACTAACTCCTGACTTGCAACTGATTCTAGTCTTGGTGGAGTATGGCACACTAGTCTGACTCCAGGCTGCTTTAAAGAAGCACTACCCCTTTTCTTTTTTGGAGCTATGACTATAGAAGACCTAAATCAGTTCATGTGTTCATGATGCATGTGATGCATGAAATATCGTGATGAATGAAAAATGCTAAATGCGTAGCTTTACCTCAATTAAACACAATTTTTGTGATATCTCTAGGCTTCATTCCAAACTGCTTTAGTTCCAAGTAATTCCATTTCCAAGTTTGATATTCTCTTTACCTTTAACTTTTACCTAAAGAACTTGAAGAGTAGTTCTTTAGCGAGGTTTCATTTTTCTTTTGATCTTTTTGCTCTAACTTTTGCCTAAGCCGCCCTTTCGGGTTTTCGACTTAGCGAGCTTTTCTTTCTTTTTTGGATTTTTTATTTTTCATATTCATTTGACCAAGAGAATAAACTAAAAAAAAAAAAGAATGCCTTTATTCATCAAACTTGGAAGGACAACTCCTTCCACTTATTACAAGGAAATGAAAAGGACCTAAACTTGATGCCCACACATCAAACAGAAAGTTCCAATAGGAGTGCTAGTGAGATCCAAATGTGGACAAGGAGTAGAACAGTTTAGAGTCCCCATCTTTTGGCTAGACGACTCAGCTTGTTTAGGCCAAACAATGGTGGAAGAAGCATTCTAAACAAAATTTTTTCCCGTGTTAAAGAAGAAAGCATTATAGCTTAGGAAGTCATACATAGGAATAGGCTTGTACTTAGCTCAGTCTGTTCCATCAATCTAGTCGGCATTAATGGGACAACTCTTACCCTCAAATTTGGCCAACCATTCTTTTGTCATTTCTTCCATTTGAGCCCGTCCATTGGGGGTTCATACTTATTGACAATAGGGGTATCTTCCTTTAAAGGTGAATAGAAAGTAACCCTAGAGTCAAAAGTCACCTTCTTGCTTTTGCTTTTGGCCTTGAAACAATGAACTATACTTTTCTCATCAGATTGGCAAGGCTTCTTTTCATTGGGTGATGCCATTTTGATCAAAATCAAGCTACTTTTAGATGGCTTCAAAACAAAAGTTAGTAAGATGCCATGATTATTAATCTATATGATGCATTAATGAATTTACACATAGTTAACAAATGCATGTGCAAGTAACAAAGATTAAACCTTCCAACCTTATTCCTCCCACACACATGGTCTTAGTCATTCTTTCTTAGGATTTTGTTCTTGGCTTAAATGATCCAACAAGGGGACCACAAGCCCATATCATGCATAACTCTTAAAATTTAAAGGCATGCAGAGCGCAGATCAATCTATGGCCCAAGCTCATTGGGTTTTTCCACTTTTAATTCAGTAAGGATATTAGGCTTGGGCTCATACATGTATAAGACATGTTTGAAAATCATAGGGGAAACAACTAAGTCATTACATAGGTTTACTCTAAGGCTTACGGCTTTGACTCCCTCAAACGAGAAAATGGCTCATTCTTCCCAAATGGTACTTTAATATACTTTCCCAACAAGGATCATACTTCCCAAAAGGTACTTGATATACTTGCCTCAAGTCTTTTTATACCTGAAGGTACAGGCTTGCAAGTGGTAACACTGATTGGGAATCCTAATGGTCAAGTGGAGCAAAGGGACCCCTTCCTTAATATTACCGAGGTTCTAGGCTACCATCCAAAGGGTTGTAGGTGTGCAAAGTGTCATGATGCAAGCCTAACTAACCTAAATCAAATTTGCATTAAAAAGATCAAAATTGGAATCAACTTCTCATATCCCCAGTGGAGTAGCCATTATAGCAATCAGATTTCTGGCCTTGAGTGGATGGACTCTGCACTGCTTTTCAATAGAATATTAGGGGATAAACGCAATGGGTTGGGACATAAGACGGAGAATAGGAATCGTCACCTAGTTTTTAAAAACTAGGAAAAGAGGGATGACTAGATTCCTTACTTATTACCTAGCCACCCAAATCATAAATTATGGATAAGAAAGTTAGGTACGGTCCTTGGAAGGTGTTAAGCACCCAGGCTGCCTAGCTGCGAGGCTGGCTTCCATTGCTTGGTCACATTAATGCATGCTTTCATTAGGCTATTTGGACTATATTTATATGACAAATATTACACATCATCGATCAATCCATTACATATGGTGCATTTATTTAACACATCAGCATGCCTCAAACAATTAGCCATATTAGTGCTTTGGATTTACCAAATTGTCATGTCTTAGCCAAATTGGAGGGTTTCTACACATGCATCATGTCATCCTAGTTCCTTTGATCCTAAACATGCCTAGGGTTTCTACCAATTTTATTCAATAATATCATGCTTGCACGAAAGATGTTGGGTAATGAAAAGCACAAACAAAACAACCTAAACATGCATACTAGTGGATTAATTCTAATTATTCAACCTTAGTTTCAACATGCAATTCTAGATGCCTGGTTCATTTTAAGTTCAATTACATGGATAAAAACCTTTAGTTACCAGATTGCATATTAGGTGATCAAACATTTAAACCCTAAGTTTATATTAAACTATAGTTAAAGGGGAGGGAGATGATTAAATAACCAAATTACAACCCTTTAAAATAAAAATAAAACATAAAATAAACCTAACTACGGACCTAAACTAAAGGCCTTAAAACTACCCTGGAACCCTAGGAAGCCCAAAAAAAATATACAAAAATAGGACAAAAATCTAGAAGGCTCTCAATTACTGGAAATGGCCTAGTGACATGTGGGGGACCATGTGTCTGCCCTAGGGACGCATGGGGCCCCCTGCATCCATTCTTGAGGTTGAGTTGGATTAGTTCTTGGATGATATTTCTTCTGAATGGACCTCTAGTTGGCTTTTGATTTATCCAGAGGATTTCAAATAACATGTTATTAATGAAAAGCTAAAAAAATAACTACAAACTCGAAAGGGGGTTAGATCACATCAAAACATAAGCAATAAATGCATAAATAGTGAATAACAGAGACGCATGGGGAGCTATATGTCCCTGGCATAGACGCACAAGGCCTCTTGCATACCTATCGTGGATGTGCGGTGGAAAGTGCGTCCCTTACCTCCTGGGCAGCAGAGTTTAGGCCCATTTTTAGGTTATTTCACATATCACAATATACAAATGCAGGGGTTTCATGTGTATATGCATATGAATATGAACAAAAATAAACGAGAACAAACTACATAATTAAACATAAATGATATTCATAGGCTCTTCCATTGAACAATCAGAAACTAGTTCTGTTTGCTCTTTGGTGGCCTCAAAATTGAAATAAATAAACTCAATATAAACAAACTAGTAGCCTATTATATATGCACTTGAACATAAACGAAAGCAACATAAAGATTCAAATGAAACATGATGAAAATAAGGCTAAAATAAATAAATCAACCGAATAATTCCTATAATCCTCATTAGAATCCCTATCCCTGGGCTACATCAGGCCATTTAAGGCCTGATGACAAAATCACAGGGAAGTTAAGGTTCAACCCTTAGGAAACTAAAAAACAATCAATTTATACCTTGTTTTTGATCCTTTAAGGATAGATTCACCCAATTCTAAAGGGTTAGTATTTGAAATTGGTTTTTGAGTTCAAGTTCCAAGTCCAAACGTTCAGAGGATGCACTCACTCAGCCCCCAAGCTCTCAGTTTTTGCCCAAAATCAGCCTCCAAACCAAAAGTCCCCTTAAATTATTTTCTCTTTCCCTTTTATATTTTTCTTTTGATTTTTGATTTTTTTCTTTTCTGTTTTCTAAAAATCATTTCAAAATTATTTTTTTTGGCTCAGCAAATCCCTTCCAGCTAGCCCCCTATCCATATCTCTTGGAATTGGATGGTTGGGAGGTTTTAAATTTCAAAATAAAATAAAAAAGGGGCTGTCAGCAGGATAGGGGAAGCATTGAGGGCCATGCATCCCTAACTTGGACGCATAAGCCTCCATACGTCTCTATCATGGACGCATGAGGGCTCATGCATCCTTCATCCAGGAAGCAGCCCAATTTTTTGGGCCCATAAGCCTAAGGGTCAAAATGCAATTTTTCAAACCTCTAAGGACCAAAATGTAATTTTTTTAAAACCCTAAAATCAAGGTTTTTATGAAATTAAACATAGAATCATGTGAATTTCAAAAATCCCTTGAAAAAGTTTGAATTAAAACTCAAAAATCCTCCCAAACGGACCAAAACCTAGAATCAATGAATCATATCCTGGAAGAACCATATAGTTCCTCATCATCGGGCTCTAGGGTCGAAAATTAAGGATTCACACTTGGGACAACAAGGATGGTATAGGATTAATATTATGATTATGATACGATGATTGAGATATGATGAGCTATGACTGGTGTATGATGACGATGGGCTTGCTCATCGCTCAGCGCAGCGTTGCTTAGTCTAGTGACGGTTATGAACCCTTAATTTTGCACCCTCTAGCATACAACCCAACCCTAGAGACACCTAGGCTTGGTAAAGAGACCTTCGGAAGCCAAAATTGCCAAAGATCGCCAAAATCCTAAAAATTGAGAATCTAAGCCTCAGGACCCAAGACTCATCCCTCAAGCCTTCGAACCACCCTTAGATCATCCGAGATTGAATACAGAGCATAACCCAACTGGATTCATGAAAAATGGAGTTGAAAGGATCAAAAATGGGCCAAACCTATAAAATTTGGGTCTATAACCGCATAGCCCTTTGCGGTGACTGCACAGCCACGTGCAGTCACAGGTCACTATTCGTGAATCCCACATTGAAATTCGTGAAGTTTTTCCTCTAGCCTTCTCCCTATATATTCAAACCTTCCCCAGCTCATTTGACACTCAGAGCTTGCTTGATCACCCCCTGATCTCAAAGCAAGCCAAAATACTTTTTTTAGCTTGGTTTAAAAGGAACGACCTCCTTAGTTCTAATTTTTCTTATTATTTCTTGATTTACTATTGCTCCTTGCTTTGCAAAGCAAGATTAAGTTGTGACTTCCCGAGCCGACCCATCAAGTCAAAAGTTTTTCGCTATCTGAGGCAAGTTTTTCACTATCTGAGGCAAGCTTCCAGCTATCCAAAGCAAGCCGCTGCCCGCCATTCGAGGTAAGTCCACCGCTAACCGAGACAAGTCTCCTCCACTCTAAGGTAAGTTTCTTTTACTTTTCTCTTTTTCTTCTTTTATTTTCTTGTTTCTTTTATTTGTCTAGATTGCTTTATTGTTTTCCCCTTAGGGATTCTTTGCATGTTCCCTTCTCTTTCATCCCATTCTTCTTTCGATTATTTATTTTTGATGCATGTTAATTAGAATGTGACTTAATTAACTTGTTAATCAATTGATTCATTTGCTTGTTAATTAGAACATGATTTAATTAACAACTTGGTAATCAATTAAATTGGTTAATTAATTAATCAACCCACCTGTTAATCAATGAACTGAAACATAATAAAAGGCTAAGACTAAAACTAACTCCTTCGTAAGAAGGGCGAACTACGCGGATTTTGATTCCCATTCGAAGGGATACGTAGGCATGCTTGTCTAAAGCATCAAATCCAATTAAAACAAACAACATATCCCCTCTTTCACCTTCTTCATATAGATTAGGTTTCATTCTCTTCTTGTGGCTTATTATGTTTTCAATAGGATTTAATTTGGGGAACGTGTGACTCCCCTAAAACCCATAAGGGCAAGAGGGAGTATCCCCTAATTTTGTTTATGTTGTATATTTAATATTTCTATTGCTTTCTTTATTTATTTCTTCTATTGCTTCTATTATTTCTTGTATTACTTTACTTTAATAATAGTTCATGCATATTTATTTATTCATACATTTATATCTGCTCATGAAATTTATTTTAAGCCATTAAGCATTAAATTTGCTAAACTAATTAAATGAACTGAAAATCTAGTCCCCGAATCCTCTTTGGTTATCGAGGACTTGTGCACTTTTTCTATTGGGATAATAATTGGAGTCAAATGGGTTTTTCCTTAATTTTCTCAATTAATAAATAAATTAAGGTGGCGACTCTAAATCAATTTTCAAAAATCAATCAATCTAAACCCGAGGGTTCCATTGTAAGTACAAATCCAAATGAGCATTTTGATTCCCTCTGAACGGATCGGACCGGTGCTTAGGCGAGGCCTCATAGTTGGCAACTCCGCTGGGGAGAAACTTCCTTTTTAATAAAAGGAAAAAAATAAGAGGACTAATAATTGGTTTCAATCAAAGTTTAGCACTTTTAATACATAAGTGGCTTTCATGCATCACTTGCATGGGCTCTTTGCCTTTCAATCTAGATTTCTTAAGAAAACAATAGATAAAAAGTAACATCGAGTGGGTAACCCTCCTTGGGTCTATTCGCCGATAGTGAAATCATCCACCCAGCGACATAACGAGTAAGCACGTACTATTGGACCCACGCGAGGCTCTTTGACTCACATGTGGTTAGGTATATAGCTGCTCTAGTGTGATGGGTACCTAATTTCAAGCATATCATGCATCCATAATATACAAAACAACATGAATTCATCTAAAACCTAGGTTATACCTTGAACTGATGAAGGGTCAATACTCTCACCTCTATCCAATTGCCTTCACCCCTAAGCCTTTAACCTAAGCACCACCCATAAAGCCAAAAGTCATCTTGGCTCGTTAATCCATAAAGCCCAAAGTCATTTTGGCCCATTAATCCATAAAGCCCAAAGTCATTTTGGCCCGTTAATCCATAAAGCCCAAAATAATTTTAGCTTATTAACCCACAAAGCCCAATACCTTTGGCACAACATACCAAGCCCAATACCTTGGCGAATCCTCGAAACCCAATATCTTTGGCCCAACATGCTATCCCAAAGCCCAAAATACTTGGCCTACCATCACTTTAAGCCCAATACATTTGGCACCTCATGCTACCCCAAAGCCCAAAATAATTGGCCTACCATCACCTTAAGCCCAATACCTTTGGCCTAACATGCTACCACAAAGCCCAAAATAATTGGCCTACCATCACCTTAAGCCCAAGACATTTGGCATCTCATCTACCCCAAAGCCCAAAATATTTGGCCTACCATCACCTTAAGCCCAAGACATTTGGCACCTCATCTACCTTAAAAACCAAAATATTTGGTCTACCATCACCTTAAAACCCAAGATATTTGGCCTACCATCACCTTAAGCCTAAAATCTTTGGCACCTCATCTCTTTTAAGTCCAAGACATTTGGCCCACTATCTCTCTTAAGCCTAAAATTTTTGGGACCTCATCTCTTTTAAGCCCAAAACCTTCGGCACCTTATCTCTCTGAAGCCCAAAATCTTTGGCACCTTATCCTTCTTAAGCCTAAGGTGTTTGGCACCTCATCTCTCAAAGCCCAATACATTTTGCTCATCAAACTTAAAAGCCCAAAAAATGGTTGGGCCACAACACTATGGGAAATCCTTTTCCCTCAGAGTTTGTATGGCCCTACTCCCATCATCTTTTCATATCCTCACCCACTACTCATTAGGTTTTCTCTGTTTTTGCCTCAAGGTACTAATGGCTAACTCGGTTGACATGGCTGCCCTAAATACATTTATCACCAACCTCCTTAAAAAATAAGAGGAAAGGCTCCAAGCTATTCTTACCTCCGCTCTTAATGCACAATAAGTCCAAATTGAGGAACAATGAAAATCTATCATTGAGGAAGTTTGGACTATGATTAGTCAAACCATCCTTAATCCGACCAACCCAAACCCTCCTAAATTTGAACCGGGCCAATCTTGTTTCACCCAAACCCATGATAATACTACTTCATCATCCAAAACAACCATTGACCTTACAAACAAGGGAAAGGCTGTTGCGAGTACCCTCAACCAGGTGAGGCTCCAAACATCACTACCCAATCTACTACTTCCTCTCCTGCGAATCCTTTTCAAAAGAAGGAAACTTTTTCTCACCCTGACCTGAGAACATTTATGGAAAAGCTTGAAGCTGTGGAAAGGGCCCTTAAAAACCTCAAAAGGCATGATGGCTGGGTATATGTCATCTGCCTAACCCTCTTTCCTAAAGCTAGACTGCCACCCAAATTCAAAATGCCTAAACTGGAGAGATTTGATGGAACCTCTTACCCCTAGACCCATTTGAAAACATATGTGGGGATAATGAAACCTTTGGGACTTAGCAATGAGCTCCTTGCTCAGTTGTTCCTATAATCCCTAACAGGTGTTGCCAAGAGATGGTTTCTTTCACTAGACAAGAGCCAAAATAGAACATGGGATGATATCTGTCATTCTTTTGTTAAACAATATCATTACAATACTGAAGTAGATGCCACCAGGTGTGATTTGGAAACCACCAGACAACTTCTAAATGAGTCCTTCTCGATGTTCCTTATAAGGTGGAGGGCTAAAGCAGCTCAAATGGTAAACATACCAACCGAATAAGAATAGGTGGACATCCTTATCAAAAACCTACTCCCAACTTACCGAACCCAGTTGGTAACCCAATACCTACCCACCTTCAAAGCTTTGGTTGCAACTGCATCAAGGGTTGAAGATTGCTTTCAGCACGAATCATTTCAACCTGATGTGAACCCTTAATTTTACACCTCAGTACATGGTTGAAGCTGAATAACCATTGGCGAAAGTGCGGCGGTCAAATGTAATAAGAGCAGTTGAAAATGGGCCCGAAAATCAAAACTGGACCTGTGGATCCCGCAGGCTGTATCTGCGGTACCGCAGAGCAACCTGTGGTTGCCGCAAGCTGCTCTTACGGTACCGCAGAGCAGGTTTGCGTCATCCAATTGGACCCCCTATGGTACTTGTTAGAGTATGTGCCCTAGAGCAGTGTATATTCTTATGTAAATGTAAAATAACATTATTATATGGCAATAAATATATGTTTATATAAATCAATTGTTCTATTGTATTAAATGTATATTTGTAGTCCATTAGTATTTTGTGAAAGGATATATTCTCAAGTGTTGAGAATATGGATGACAGATTGCTCTTAAACAAATACTTCAAAATGTTCATGGTTATAGGAATAATGACCAGGCATCATTAATTTCGGAGAGACCGTCACCTCTATTTATATTATATAATCAGTATGTGATACTTACGATTACAGAGGTAGTGAGCATCATACTACTTGACAAAAGTTGTCGATATAAATATGTGGATATTCATGTGATGAATGATTGAACAGTAACGTTAGATGATGATAGCATGGAGTTTTATTGCTAGTCAATAAATCATCGTCTAGGTCATAATTGTACATATAGTCCTTTGACTTGAGGGACACTGTATCTCATCCATTGGTAGTTGAGATTGGTTACTGCTTACATACTTATGCTATTCATGTATGGGTATATGGCATGTGATGGTTCTAACTAGTT
>CATKHJ010557872.1:0-17940 GCA_949750685.1 Vernicia montana | reverse complement strand
GAGAGATTTTCCAAATCAGTTGTTACATGATGTGACGCACCACTGTCAAGTAGCCAGGACTTATTATTTAATGTGGTAGCATAGTTGGCTTTTGGTTGCCAAGGTGTTGATGTGGTTGAATTGTTAGGCTGAACAGGCTGCAATTTATATGACGGACACTTCCTCACCGTATGCCTTTGAGCGCGACAGAGTTGACAATATCCAAGATAGGGACGTTGCTGTTGCTGAGAAGGATTGTTGTTTTGGTGCACTCCATTGTTGCAGTTTGAGCTGTTGTTGGTTTGATTACCTCCATTGTTGTTGCGCCAATTGTTGTTGGTGCATGTAGCAACATGAGCTGTGACAGGAAACATGATGGCAGGTTTGGCAGCATTGAGAGTAGCCTCAAAGTTAAGCAGTTTTTCATGGAGCTCTTCGAATGTGATAGGGGTGTCTCTAGCTTGTACAGCCCATGCCAATTCCTTGTAATCATCTCCAAGAGCCTCTAGTATTTTGTCAGTGAGATCATCATCGTCATAGGGTGAGCCAAGTAAAGCAAGTTCATCTGCCCGTGCCTTGATGTTTTGCAGAAAATCAGTGATTGAAGAAGACCCCTTTGTCATTTGTCTGATCTGAGTTTTGACTTGCTTAATTCGGCCTCGAGAAGGCTTGGCGTAGGTGTCAGCCAGTGTTTTCCATGCATCTCTGGATGTTTTGGCATTGGCCACAAATGGTATAATGGTAGGAGAGATGGAGCCAATTATGGCATTGAGGATCAATTGATCCTGACGAACCCACAGAGAATGAGCAGGATTTGGTGTTGTAGTGTTGTTGTTGGTTGTTGATGTTGGTGGGCATAGTCTGGTACCATCAACAAAACCAAGAAGATCATAGCCAACAAATAAAGTTTGAAACTGAAGTTTCCATGAGAGGTAATTGGTTGATGTGAGTTTCAGAGGGGTTTGGGCAGCAACATTTATGGTAATGAGTGTATTACTTGAGTCATTGATATTGCAGATAGTGGCGTTGGTATGGTTTCCTGCCATTAAAAAACAGATTTGAAGTGGGAGAAGAAGGGAGAGAGCCTCTAGTGCTCTGATACCATAACAGAGTGGTATAGATGCTGGTAAAAGCGTAATTTGTTTATTGAATATCAGTAGTAATATATACAGCAATTAGTTACAACAAGAATACCTAAGAATAAGGTTATAACTAAAATATATTCAAATGACTTTGAATAGGTTAGTTCCTATAAACATGGAGGATAATCCTCTAATACAAAGTACCTTTGAAATTTTGGTCATTTGCCTTTGATAATGTTGTTTCTCTCATCAATTGTATACCAAGTCCTGTTCTTAAAAAATTTTCACCATTTCAAAAAATTTTTGGCAAAAATCCGAAATATGAGGACTTCAAAATATTTGGTTGTTGTGTCTTTCCTCTACTTAGACCCTACAATAAACATAAGTTTGATTTTCGTTCCAAACAATATGTTAATTTAGGGATAGCTAAAAATCATTTTGGTTATAATTGTTTGGACTTGGACATTGGCAGAATTTATCAAGCAAGATTTATTCATTTTAATGAAAAATTATTTCCTTGTCATACATTTCCATCATCTACAGGTCCAACAAAGGAGGAGTCTTTTTCACCGTGGTTATCAATTGTGTCTCAAAGCCCTGCAAAGTTGGGACACGAGAAGGTATGGTTACTAATTATTATACTTCTACTATGACTCTATCTCCACACTCTAGTTCCACTCCATGTCCTTCACCAAATATATCCTCCTCACCTACCATAATCCACCAACCCAACATAGTTAATCCTAACAATCCATCACCATCACCTCATCAATCAGTAGATATTCCATCAAATCAATCCATAACAAACATCTTACCCATCTCTCAACAGCCCATATCTACTGAAATACAACCCTTAGCCATTACCCAACAACCTCAAAGACAACATATCATGGTCACACGTGAGCAAGATGGCACAAGAAAACCAAATAAAATTTTTTCTTTATTAACTGAAGCACATCTCCCTACCAAACATCCACTTCCAATTGACAAACCAAACTACCTTCAAACTGAACCTGTTACATACCTTCAAGCAAAACAACATTTGGAATGGCGTAATGCAATGCAACAAGAAATTAATGCCTTGGTCACTAATCATACTTGGTCTTTGGTTCCATGTCCTGCGAACAAGAATGTTGTTGGATGTAAATGGGTGTTTCGAATCAAGAGAAAACCGAATGGTACCATTGAACGTTATAAGGCGTGCTTAGTTGCCAAAGGGTATAATCAAAAACCCGGTATAGACTACTATGACACCTATAGTCCAGTCATACGAGCAACTACAATACGCACAATTTTAAGCATTGCTGTTAACCATGGATGGTCTCTAAGACAAATCGATGTTTCGAATGCCTTTCTACATGGATCTTTGAAAGAAGAAATTTATATGTCTCAACCTACGAGGTTTGTAGATAAAGATAAACCTGATTATGTGTGTCATCTACACCGCTCTTTCAAGCCCCTATGGCCTGGTTTAATCGATTGGCAGAATTTTTGCATGGCCTTGGTTTCTTGTCTTCAAAAGCTGACAGTTCTCTTTTCATTCGATATAAAGGTGCTCACAAAATTTTTATTTTTGTTTATGTTGATGATATTGTGATTACAGGTTCACATTCCGTTGAAGTTGATGACATAATTTCAATTCTTCAATCCAAATTTCCAATTAGAGACTTGGGACCTCTAAGCTACTTCCTTGGCATTGAAGTATTGCGGCAGAAGAATGGTGTTTTACTATCCCAGCAAAAATACATTCTTGATTTGTTGGACAATACTAAGATGAGTGGTGCTAAGCCTTTTAATATGCCTATGGCTACATCACCAATTCTATCCAAGTATTAAGGAACTTCTCTTGACAATGACGAGATCTATAGACAAACCATTGGTGCTTTGCAGTATGTGACCTTAACTCGACCAGATATCGCCTTTTTGGTCAATAAACTATGCCAATACATGCATTGTCCAATAGATGTACATTGGCAAGCAGTGAAGAGAGTGCTACGGTACTTAAAGAAAACAGTTAGTTTATCACTTTCTTTCTTACCATCTTCAAATGTCTCTACATTTCTTTGCAAACAATGATTGGGGAGGATGTCCCAATGATCGTCGATCGACCAGCGGTTATGCTATTTATCTTGGACATAATTTGATTTCTTGGATGGCTAAGAAGCAACCTACCATTGCTAGGTCTTCTACTGAAAGTGAATACAAGGCCATAGCCAATGCCACAGCTTGTGGATTCGTTCTTTATTAAAGGAACTTGATGTTTCTATATTGGGTACACCAATTTTGTGGTGTGATAATGTAGGAGCTATTTATCTTTCATCAAATCCTTTTCTTCATGTACGAACTAAACACATTAAGCTTGATTATTATTTTGTTAGAGAACAAGTTAATACAAAGCAGTTGAATGTTCAATTTTTGACTACTGATGATCAAGTAGTAGATACTATGACAAAAGCTTTGTCAACACCGAAATTTATGAAGCATAGAGACAAGCTTCAGTTGCTCCTTCGGTCACCATCAGCTTGAAAGGGGGGTATTAGAGGATATAGATAAACAATAGTAATTTGTTTCTTGTGATAGGTTGTGTATATTTAGAACTCTTTCTTGTGATAGGTTGTGTATATCTAGAACTCTTTCTTGAGAGTATTTTATGTTTCTTCCACTACTTGTATTTATATATATCAGTACTGATTATTATTAGATACACAAACAATTTACTCCTACATTATTGCAACCTTTACAGTATCAATTTCAAATTTATTCATAAAATATTCAAACTTTATATATAATTGGATGAAAGAGTCTAGTATAAAATTCCCTATTTGTTGCCATCCCTTCGCTTTTAAGGCACTAGATAACGGTTACACTTGTTGGGGGAGTAAGTGGAATAATATTTCATACTGTAAAAGAATGGATAACTAATTTTTTGTTTAGTACTGGGGAAAGAAGATTGAACCAGGGATCTATGAGCCAGGTGACATATGCATTACTATGTCTAGATATGCAAGAATACGGATAACTAGTTAATTAAAATGAATTGGGTTATTAAGTCGTTTTAACATAAAGGAACAGTTACATGTGATATATGTATGATGGACACACCTTCTAAGTCTAAAGCAATGAAATTAGAAGCAGGAGGCATGGCATTAGTGTTTGTCTAGCTGTTTTCTCAGCTTGATTACATTATTTGTTTATCATACATCATATAATATACATGGGAAAAAAAATAAAAGAATTAATGATTTAGTTGAAGAATAAATTAGCAGACTAAATTTCTTTACAATTGTTCTTATGAGAAAATTTGGATCATCCAAACTTCTTAGATCCCACATTACTTAATTAGCTTGCTTGCCATTCCCATTCATGAATTTGGCACCCCACATTATACAAGTGATGCTAGACAAACAAGTCCAAGTCTCTTCACTTAATGAGAAATGCAAAATCATTAATAAGCTAAACGCCTTGTTCTTTTCTTAATTAATTGCTGATCATCTTAGCAAAGAATGTGAGTGCTTAAGTAACTTGTTAATGGATTTTGTCTCTTGAGCCTTGCATAACAAATTTTTCACTCCTTCTGTCACCTGGATTTCTTATACAATTAGTTCATTTTTTATTTTATTTTTTTCATTATTGGGAAATTTGAATTAAGCCAAAAAAAGAAAAAAATGTAATTGCTCAATTGCAACACCTTTCCTAGACTTCCTCTTGTATAAGGAACTGATCTTTGGTAGCCAATAGTGGTGGCCGGAGGAGATTTGCGGCTGGTTTCTTCTCTGCATACCAATTTCCCATTACTTCTGCTACGTGTAGTAATTGTGGGAGAATTATGCCATTTTCCATTCAATAGAGTTGGAAGGCTTGATTCCTTAATACAATTAATAACACTCACAATGTTATATATTTGATTAAAATTATATACAATAGATATAGAAATTAATAGTTAAAGACTATTACCAAAAATAAAACAGTAGCACAGTGCTTGAGGACCTCCAAATTCATGCGAACATCATCGAGGCTCCTGTTTAATACATGCAGTTGTTATCATGAGAGTCCTTAATCCTTATAGTAATATATAGACAAGCCTGTAAACTCTATATTATGCCATTAGGGGTTATTGAACAAGATCTAGGGCAATGAAATATCAGTATTTCAGGTTTATATATATCTATGTTGTGTGACACTCAATACTATACAATATCCTTTTTTTTTTTTTTTCATCAATGGCGTAATACAAATTTCAATAGAAAATGACCTGACATAGAATCAACTACCCTAATAAGAACAAACTGATTCGCAGATTGCAAATTTCAATATCCAACTGTCACATAGAATCAACTATACAACATTCTTATGTACTATTAAAAAATAAATGTGTTAATGTGAGATATCAATATTAGTATCGTGTTTATATTCGTATCCATGCATCACAAATTTATAACAGACGTTAAAAAATTTGAATTGGAATTTGGACAAATAATTTGAGTTACATATTTTGTTGGTAAGCCCATTAATTTAAAAATGCAGAAGACCAATTCTAGATCAGCTCTCTACTAGGGATCCCAAATTTTCAACACAAATTGTATATTCTATACATGCCTGTGCTTTTGCTGCCCAAGGCCAAAATAAGCAGCCAAAGTTGCCATCTACACATTAAAAAGAAAAAAACCATGTCAAAATAATTAGAAAATCCTAGTAACCACCAAAGTATTATACTATAAGAAATAACAAAGCTACATACATAAATACCTTTAAATTACCAGCTCTTCTGCCAAACTTCTCACCCAAAACTCCCAAAGAATCAATCATACCAACAGGAACAGGTGCAGCCATACCAATCTCAGCAAATGCTTCCTTAATTCTTATACAATCAAATCTTTGAATGTTATGTCCTGCCCATATTCTCCCATTCAAAATGCCATAAATTTTATTAGCAACTTGTTCAAAACTAGGTGCATTAGCAACAGCTTCACGAGTTATCCCATCGCATCTACTAGACTTCAATGGAACAACAGACAAGTCTTTAGGCCTAATAAGAGTACTAAAACTCTCTAACTCAACAAGTTTTCTTGGACAAACTATGATTGCTCCAAATTCCAATACCCAAAATTTTTGTCCAATTCTATTGGGTACTGTTGTTTCCAAATCAAAAAATACAATCTCCGATAGGCAAGATTTAGAAGTATCCATTAAGAATTTTTTATGGGTGTTGTTCTGTTTCTAATTTGGGTTTCTGGATTTGTTCTGTTTCTGGTTATTATCATTATAAATGGTAAAGAAAAAGGCAATTTTGAATGAAAAAGAATTCTTCCCATTGGAGTTTGATTGTCTTGTAGTTCAAGTCAAGAGCTTAATTAGGCTTTTCCAAGGAGGAGGTGTACTTTTAATTGTAGTTTCTTTTAGGGATGAGCATATCCAGTTGGGACAAGGAATATTTATTTTTTCTCAAATCATTTTTGAAGAGACCTGGGAAAAAAGTTTTCAGCTTTCTTCAATAATAGGGTCGTGTAATGCAAATGGGTATTGAAAATGTTGGTATTATTGTGGCAAAAAGGAATTGATTCTCTTCTATTCCCTAAAGTCTTTGCATAACTTTGAAATAATTTCTTATCCTATATTATTTTCTTTCCTTTGCTATGTACTTGGGGAATGGCAATTCTGCAAATAATGGCACTTTGTAGCCATTTTTTGTAAATAACAGGATTTTGAAGTCACCTCTCTGCTCTGCCTTTGGCTTTAAGCTATGCATAAACACGGGCTGCTGCGTTATGAAAAGGGAAAAAATAGAAAAAAGGATGATGCAATTTGATTTTTTTACATTTGATTTTTTTACAATTTAAGATATATGGAAAATTTTTTTTAATAAAAATAAATATGTGTTTTACACTGTTAACAATTTAAAATCTATAATCCTAAAGTGTCTACTAACGTGACGCTTATGTGGCGATAATAATACTTATATCACGTAAACACCATATCAGCACTTATTAACAACACTTTGAATCCTGCTAACGGAAAAAACTTCACGACTTATTTTATCAAAAAAAATTCTATAGACCTTAAAATATAAAATGATCAAAACACAAAATATTTTTTTATAAAATGATCAAATCACAAAATATTTTTTTTACTTATGAAAATAAATATTAAGATGGTCTCATTTGTTATGAAAATAAATATTACGATGGTCTCATTTGTTCAATCATTGAATTTAAAATTTTCATTATCTAATGTATATTAAAATTTAATTTTTAATAAAAATCTCAACTGCATATTGAATTTGTAACATATAATACATATCTTAAATATGTGAGGATGTTAATTCAAACTAGTTTCTCTGACTGTTGCACTTTTTTGCATAGCAATCTCCCCATCAAATTTCATTTTCACCTGAGATAAAATCACAAATTTCAAATTTAAAGACTTGATAATTGTATAAATGCAGTAGTACATTGTGAAAAATAAAATAAAATCGAGGAAACATTGAAATTGCATGTACAACTATTTGAAATTTTGATTCAATGCTTCAAATGATATACAAATAGAAGATTGATTTGAAATTCTTCCAATGTCACCAATTAATACTCACTATTGCATAGTCCAAACAACAGGGGATTTTATCTATCATTATTGATAACTAAAGAGTACAACAATCGTAATTTATCTTTGCATTCATCTACTTCAAACAGGAACAGCGGGCTTGAGCGGGACTAGTGCTTTCTTAATTCTCTCTACAGCTGCTTGTATGGTGGTTAGAGACGCTGCGTAAGAGATGCGTATGCAGTTGTCATCTCCAAAGGCACCACCTGGGACTACTGCTACCTGCAAAACAATAGCCATATCTCTATTATGAAGATCTTAAGTAACAGCGTAGCCACTTTGTGCAAAGTTTCTTGAACTCTAACTGAGAAATCTAGTTTCATCCAAATCAAAATATTATTTCATAATATCCAGCTTTTAACATTATTGCCTTTCTCAATCACTGTTAAGGGGGAAATATCCACAAACAACACATACCTGCGCCTTATCTAGCAGATATCGACAGAGGGAGTCAGAATTCTCAATTGTACCAAAACCTTCAACCTCTACTCCATAGTAAGAGCTCAAATCAATGAAAAGATAAAATGCACCCTGACAGCAGAAACTACTAGAATTAAAAGATGGAATGAAAACAAACAAGCATAAATATGTTCTACTATATAACATGGAATGAATATAAACAGTATGTAAGGAGGTTATTAGGTATGTAACTAAGAGCTGTCACCTGAGGTTTTGACATCCTGACACCTTCCATTTCTCCAAAGCTTTTGATCAAGAAATCTCTCCTTTCCTTGAATGCCTTCACCATTGTAGATACTGCTTCCCCACCAGCATAGCCTAGACCCAATGCAGCCACTGCTGCTTTTTGAGCTATGCTGCTAGCACCTGAAGTGAACTGGCAAAAGGTATCACTGAGATCAGCTAGAGTTTGTAAAAAGGACACATGCATATAATGAAAATGGGTGCATGTCATAACCTACAAATACAAGCTTTATCTAGTCTTAAAACCAAAATGACTAATTAAGAAAAGCAATAGAAAATTCTGCGCAATTGCTTATATGGTCCAATTCAACCAGCTTCACTCTTAATGCAGGACTTTTAACTTATCTACCTTATAGGAACACATTTCCAATCATACTATTCAGAAATTAAATCTCTCCCACTCAAATCCCAAAAGTTCTTGTCAGGACCCATTGAGCCCATATGCAAGACCACCAAGCTCATATAGGACCACCAAGTTGGCTTTGATACCATATGCAACAGTTCAGTGTGGCCAACATTGTCAAAGCAAACTCCACATTCATTAGATAGAGAAATTAACAACGATTTCTTGATCCACTACCGAACTAATCCCAATTCCAATAATCTCGGATAAATTCAATATTGATATAGCAATTTCCCAACATCTCTTCTAACAAGCATCTAATGTGGGCTTAACATACATCAAACAATGCAAAATTGTTTATTATTCTTGTATTATATCAAAATGGGCTACACGAGCCAATTACGAGAAATGTCAATCGACTTATAACTAGTCTTTTTGGGGATTACAAGCAAATGTGACATGAAGATTTCCAAATCTTTAGATCTTTGGACGCTGACAAGCGCTTTAGCAAATTTTTAAATTGTATCATTACACAAGCTTTTTAAATGATGCAAAATGATACCATTTAAAAATTTGGGTTTGGTAACCAAAACCTAGCAACATTAAAATGTATGCATTGACCACATAATTTATAACTTTTCCTATCAAAAATAACCTTTCATTTGTTTCTTTGGTCCCTTCAGCTTCCACCATGTCCTTCAGAATTATGAATTAAAATATTAATCAATGGGACTAACATTGAGTTCTCTTAGATACCAATCTAATGCCAATGGAATATAAATGTCAAGATGCAGTAAACCAAGTGCTTGACCACCCATGGACATTTATAATGATTAGAGAATATTATCTTAAACCTCTTTTAGAAGCCTTTCATTAATCCCAAAAGGTTTAAACGTTAGAAAAACCTACACATATATGTTATTTAAGGATCATATCGATAATATTAAATATATGACACTTTCAAATCTAACAAACATCTATGTGGCTGACATTCAAAATTCTTACTGAAGATTACCATTTTTCCATTCATAGTACTAGAATTATTTCACCCATCGTACTGAAATAGTAGGAGATAGTAAAAGGAGGGCTAGACCTAAAATAAAATGGAGAGAAGTAAAGAGAAAGGACTTAGCAGCCCTAGCTCTTTCTGAAAATGTAGCTTTATACAGGATGAAATAGAGGAAGTGGATCCATAAAGCCTACACCAACTAGTTTGGGATTACAGTTTAGTCGAGCATCAAATTGTTGGAAAGGTTAACAGCATAGATTTGAATAATTTCAATTAATTTGAGAACCCAGTGGTTAAACATTTAATCAGATTAAAAATAAAAAATAAAAAGATGAAATATTATAACATAACTTATCCATGCAATACATGTAAAGTGATGTTAAAAGAAGAAAAATTCAAATAACACATAATGAATAGAACTCATACAACAGAATGACAAGTACAGATTGATATGATGTAATACCTGGCTCTGTATCTTATTACATGCTGCAACAAAATGCTTAGGGCCAGCAAGATATCCAAGTCTCCAACCTGTCATTGCAAAAGCCTACAAATTTCCCACCTTTGAAATATCAATGATTCAATCCTCAAACTTGAGTCCTAGTAATTTGGGTTACTGTTCACATCTATAAAAAAAAATTATAGAAATGTCTCTTTATTATTGATGCGAAGACAATATCAATAAGGTTTTGGACCTACCATCAAATGCAATCATATGAAGTTACCTTAGAAAAGCCATTTACAGTTAAAGTCCTTTCCCACATTCCAGGCAACGATGCAAAACTCGTGTGTGTAGCCGGTGCATATATTATGTGTTCATATATTTCATCAGATAGGACCTGGGTGCAACACGAAGAAAATTCAGCACTTGAATGGTCAACTAAACACAGGACTAGCAGTTCAGGGTCAGTAAATGTACCAGAAGCCTTGGATGTTTTGCCACAATTCGGGCAATCTCTTCGAGCAATTCTTTTGGATAAACAGATCCAGTTGGGTTAGATGGGGAGCAAAGAATCAGCAGTCTTGATTTTTCGTTGATTTTCGATTCAAGTAGCTTTGGATCCAAAAGAAAATTTTCAGAGATAGATGTTGGAAGAATAACAGGTGTTGCATCAGCCAGCTTTGCAATTTCTGGGTAACTGACCCAAAAGGGTGCTGGAATTATAACCTGAGAATGAGATATTTGGGCCAATATAAGCTACCTTCACAAACTTCATTGATTAGGAGACCCTACCCTATTTCATTATGAACATGACTTTGATTATGGAAATTTTGTTCAAGAAGTGAATATATACATGTGCATGCAAAAAAAAAGAATGTTTATTTTATTTTACAATTCCATTTCTCTTACCGGATTAAAAAGGGATATTTGCCAGACAATTAGGAAAAAAAAATGTTTAATCATACCTAGGGGTGAGCAAAACCGAACCGAAACGGAAAAAATAAAAAACCAAACCGACTGGTTCGGTTCGGTTTATTTAGTACATCAGTTCGGTTCGGTTTTAAATATGGCAAACCGAATTAAATTTTGGTTCGGTTTTTGTCAAAAAAAATTCGGTTAAAACCGAACCAACCGTAGTTTTAATATATATATATATATATTCTTTTGGTCAATGAAAAACTTTGGTCAGCTCACTGACCAGCTGTATATATATATTAAAAAAATTTCGGTTGGTTCGGATTTAATCGAAATTTTTTTAGCAAATGTATATATATATATATATATATATATATATATATAGCTGGTCAGTGAGCTGACTCACTGACCAAAGCTTTTCATTGACCAAAAGAATATATATTGTTTATTACAATAAAAAAAACAGAATTTGGCAAAAAAATTAAGAAAAAAAAACAGAAAAAGCCCAATAGCTCAAACCGATCAACCGAACCGAACTTTTTCGGTTTGGTTCGGTTCGGTGGAGAAAAATAAGAATTTTGGTTTTTCGGTTCAGTTTTGAACCGAACCGACCATTTGCTCACCCCTAACCATGCCAATAGCCATATATTTCAAGTTACAACAACAATTTGAATAGGAAAATTCACAACACAGAAGTAAATGAATAAGATATGTTCTTGATTTCAAATCCACAAACTGCAGAGAACCAGTTTCTAGAAGCTCTTTTTTTTTGTCTTTCTTTTTTTTGCCAGAGATAGGATCCAGTATTTACTGGTAAATTTACATCAAATATTAAGCCAAACAATCAACCTACAAGTGGACAATGTCCAAGTGCATTTGCAATGCAAAACATCAACCACAAACTATCAAATATTACCCACACATTGGTGAGATTAAAAGGTCCCCAGGGCCTCAACCTTAACCAACTAGACTAAGGCATCATTGGCAGGGTTCTAGGAGCTCGTACCCTGATCTAAAGTGATATAGGAGATTACAAATGTATTCATTGCCTAACAAACAAATGATAGAAGGGAATATTTCAGTACCAGTCAATTTAGTAGCAGAATAGCACCATGATCATGATTATACCAATACAAAAAAATTCACCTCATCTCCTAGAGAACAAACTGCAAGAACTGCTTGAACAATACTCTGCTTGGCTCCATTGCTAACCAAAATCTCATTAGGCGCATAGGAGAGACCATTCTCCTCTGCAAACAAAAAACAAAAAACTGTAAGAACTTCCATTCCCATACTGCACCAAGCACATTAAATAGTTTAACAATGTAAAAATGCTGCAAATATATACTGACCTTTAAGTTTATGACAAATTGCTGTTCGAACTTCTAGTGTACCAGCATTTGGGGTATACCTCGTGTAACCTTCACGGATTGCATTTATCCCAGCCTAACTTTTCCACAACCAAAATTGAAAAATTAACTGCCAATAAAAGTACTCATATCCACTTTAAAGTAAAGCATAAAAAGGGATAAAAAGAAAAAGAAAATTGTAAACCAAATAACTATAAAGAGGTTCACCTCTGCTATTGGAACTGGTGTATCAAAATCAGGTTCTCCAGCAGCCAATCGAATAACAGGAACTCCAGCTTCTAAAAGAGCAGTGGCATGGTCCATTATGGCCACAGTTTTTGAAGGTTTTAAAGAATTCACTCTGGGGCTCAAAGAAATATCAAGTTCCATCTCCTCAATGCCACTTTCTGGCTTTACCACCGCACTTATTCTAGATGACCTTACTTGTCTAGTGGCCTCTAATGGTCTATAAAGCAAAAAAAAGTGGTTAATTACACAAACATGTGTTTTGCCAACGATGAGAAAAAAAAATTAAAAAAAATACAATGTGCCAAGTCAATAAATAGTTTGGCAGAATATTATTGCATCAATCATCTACCCACCAAAGTGCCAACAATTTCACCATTTTATAAGATATGATTAGCATGAAAAATTGAATGTAAAAAAAAAAAAAAAAAAAAAATCAGACAGACTAGTCATATGGATTCAACAACAAACCAAGCAAAAAGGTTAAAACTTAATAATCAATTTCATAAGTACAATCAATCTCCCATCAATCTCTTACTTGAAGTCGAGCTTGTAAGAGCGGGAAGGAAAGGAAACGGATCCAGAATTTAGAGAACCCAAATCGAGTCTGAGAGATTGTTGGCCAAAACCCAGACGAGAAATGTCAGATGTTGAGGTTTGGAGAGAAACAGAAGAAGCGGCCATGAGTGAAAGGGGTCTCTCTGTGTGTGTGTGTGTGTGTGTGTCTGTTTGTGGTGGGTAGTTGTTTATTATAGTGTGGTTGGTGGATCAAAGCGTTTGAATCTTCTTTGTTGCGCTTGTTTTTGTTGGGGTTGGTGGGAAATGGAAGATGAGAGCAGCCGAGTAGGTAAGGTTGAAAGTCTTTGTATCCATTGTTGGAGGTGATGAATCTAGGTCGTTCATCTTCGTTTGATAGCCCATCAACCTAACAGTAGGTCAAATTTTTTAGTTTATATGTGTATTTTTTTTTTTTTTTTAATAATCCAGCAGAAATTGAATAACTATAACAAAATCAATTAAATGAAAACGTATAATAAAAAATAAATAAATAAATAAATTTAAAAAAAAAAAAAAGGTAGAACATCATATTATAAGTGAATTTTTTTTATTTTTTTTTTTTTTGAAAATCATACTATATAAGTGAAGTTAAACATTAAAAATACTTCAAATATATATATTTATAATTTATAATATAATGATACTTGTAGAAGAATTTTATTAGAGTAATGTTGATAGCTTTAAAAATTCTTGCAGGATTAGGATTATATTTTTAATCCAATCAAATCAAGAATAAGAATAATTTTTTTTCTTTTTTACATTAAAAATTATGTTTTTAAGCAATTCAAAATTTTTATTTTTTAAGGGATTTTTATATTAGGCTAATTTTGGTAGTAAGTACCTCGCATGTGAGTTTTTAAAATTCATTAGTTTCAAATTATATAATTTGAAAAATATTATACATTAATTATAAATAATAAAATAATTTTTTAATTACAATTATTTTTTAATTATATATTTATTGGGTTTAATTTAATTATAAAATTCATTTAAGATCTAATCTACTCAAATCGTATAATCAATACAACTTTAAGGATGTATTAATAAATTAATTATTTTTATTAATAAATAATTTATAATTATAGGATTTAAATGTAAAGATGTATAATTATATATAATTATTGTGAGAGAAGAAAATTCATTCACAATACTTATAAGCTTAAATAATAATTAAAAAAATGTATGAAGTTCTATTTATAGGGGTTGATAAAAAATTTTAAAAAAAAAGGCTAAATTTTTATAAAAATAAATTAAGATTTTCTTGTGTAATAAAATTTTATTATATAAAAACTAAAAGAAAATTTAATAATAATAATAATAATAATAATAATAATAAACTCTATTTCTTAATTTCTTCAATCTCCTTTATGTTATGTGTAAGTAGTTTCCCATTGTTTACATAAATAATATACTAAGTAAAGTTAGCTTAATTAAATTATTTTTTTCTTTTAAAAAAATACTTATAGGATAGGAGTTAAATAATTTTTTTTATTATTATAATGAACTTAATTAATCATGTACTTACAAACTAAATGTACCTCTATTTATATATTATTGCAATTGACAAAAAATAATATTCACCGTAATAGCAAAATAAATATATAAAATTAAATATTACGCATAAAAAAAAGTATTTTGATGAAACTAAATTCGCACATATTATAAATCTTAAACATACCATATAACTTATATTATTACTTGGAATTTTATCTAAATATTATATTATATAATAATATGACGAATTCAAATTAACTATTTTAAATAAAATATATTACTTTCCATATAAGGTATATAGCCATCCTAAAGCACAAATTTCTCTAAAAAAAAATTTGAATGAAAATTTACTATTTTAATAATAATAATAATAATAAATATGTAAGGTAAAAATATGAATGAATCATAATCAATGATATGGTATTAATATATATATATATATATATATATATATATATATATATATATAATAAATTGAAATTTTCTTGAGTCTAAATATAAACAATTAATTGTAAATGAAAAATTATTGGAAAAATTCAAAATAATTAAAGTAGGTTAATGTTCTTATAGAATTGATAATAAAATTAAAATTAATGTGGTAAATTTAAAAAAGAAAAAGAAGTAAAAGTTCACCATGGGAGTAAAAGTTGTACCTTGATTATATGACAGACTTATCAATCTAGATAAACTTTTACAAATTTAGCATATAATAGTTGAAGATAACAATAAAAATTATAGTCCTAATAAAATACCTTTAAATATAATCTGAAAAGTAAAAAAGAATTGTATTTATTTAATTCAAAAGTTTAATTAATAAGTTAGTTTTTATATTTTTGATACAATAAACTACAAAATTTGCAAGCTTTTCAATATAAATAAAATAAAATTTTTATAATTGAAAATTTTATTAGGGTTTTGTATATAAATAACTCAAATTTCTTTTAGTGTTAGGGTTAGGAATTATTAATTAGTCATTACAATTAATAGGATTTTACTCAATGTTTTTTATATATATAATTTTATTAAATTATTTATGCCAAGATAAAATATAATTATACATCAAAATTAACTAAAAGGAAAAATAAATTTCAATAAGAGTAAAATCAAAATTGATCACTATATTTCTAAGTTTTAATGAATGATTCATTCATCTATACATATATCATCGTAGCAGTAGCACTAAAAACTTTTTGTACAAAAAAGAAAGAAAAATCAAAATAATTGATTATGAATTATGAATTAAAATATCAACATATAAAAGTATCGAATTAATAACTTGTAAAATATTAAAATTATGGAATATCATCAATTTAATTAACTTACATGATAAACACCGGAAGAGTATGGCAAATTTTAGGATTTTTGTTGCTAGGGCTGAGCACGGTATTCGAAAATATCAAACTGAATCGAAATACCGAACTGTTTTAGTACTGTACTGTAATAAATTTAGGATTTAGGGCGAGAACCGTACCGAAAATTTTAATTTGGTACGATACTGGTTCTTAGCTCATATATGAATCAAGAATTGTACCGAACTGAACCCTATTGAACCGATCTAAAATTACAGAATTTTAACATAATATTAATTAAATATGAATAAATTACTATTTAGTCTCTAGGTTTCGGCGAAAGTAACACTAAGATTCCTGTATTTTGAGAAATTAACGTTGAATCCTTGTATTTTTATTCCGTCAAACATTTTGGCTCTTCCGTCCAAAATTTTGATCTTTTTCTGTTAGTCAACGCTGAATTTAATATTTTATTGTATAATAATATTATTATTACCTAAAATACCCTTTAATGAATATATATAACCTACATCATCTACTTCCCTCCCATATTTTCCTCTCTTTTTTCCCCTTCTTTTCTTTTGCAACCCGCGTCAATTTCCCTCGCAAATCATCTGGGAAAGCTAAAAGAAACATTAATTGAGTTAAGTTTGGTGAATCTCTCAAGGATTAAGGTGAGTATAATTATTTTCTGCTGCCACTGTCATTTTTGTCTACTGCCTGACATTGCCGTCTACAATCTCTCTTCTCCTTCCTTTTCGTATTATTCGTTTATGGTTTATTTAACACATATTTTACTTATGTAGGTGCAAAGATGTCTTGCTCTAGTCATACTAATAGTGGGTGGGAAGGGAGATACCTGAATAAGTTTTACGGTTGTGGGAAGCGAGCTGGGATTAGAATTTATGAGTCAGCGGATAACAAGAACAAGCTGTATTATTTTTGCCAAGCTGGTGTCTGTGGCACCTTTTTAGGATGGTGCAAGCCTGCTCACAGCTTCAGATCCACTTCAACTACGCCTACCATTGATAATCAACCACACTTACGAGCTACTCCTTCAAGTGTTGTGCTGGGTGATTTGAAAGATGAATTTCTAATTATTAATGAAGAGAATAGAAAATTGAATGGGAAAATAGAAGAAATAAATACTATGTTTGGGTACATGAAGATCCTCATTGCACTTTGTATGATTAGTATCTTATTTCTCTTCATCCTTGTTGTGATGTTGTTGGGCAAGATGCTTTGATTAGAAATTATAGGCATCAGTTTAAGGGGTGGGGAATAGTTGGACTTTTTTGTTGGGTTAACATTGGAAATTTTTTGTCGTGCTTAACTTTGGGTATGTTTGTACTGGGATGTGAATGAAATGGTAGTAAAGTAGGTAAGAATGAAATGGCAGGTTGCTTTTGGTATGAGGTCCCTGCCTTATTTAACTTCCCTTTAAATTGTTTATCTTTTATTAAGTAATGGAAAAAAAAAATTATGGCCTTTTATTGTGTATTTGTTAATGCTCTTTTAGTATTGCTTAATGATTATTACGAAATAGTTATTGAAGTCTCAAGTGGTGATTAAGTTAACCAGTTTAATTTCAAAGTAAAATGAATTAAAAGTTGATTATGTGATGTCTGGATTGGAAGGAACTAAAAGATCAATTATTTACAATAAAAATCAAAATTTTCTTATTTCAATTTTTCTAGTATAACCTGTCATCAATAAAATAACTATAACCCGTCATCAATATAATCAAATTCACAATAACCTGACATCAATATAATCAAATTCACATTAATGGGATTGTAGCCCAATATGAACCAAGAAGGGGGGTTGAATTGGTGGGGAATTAAAAAATTAATTAAGCAAGAAGGAAAGAAAGAGAATGAACACAAAGATTTATAGTGGTTCGGATTATAACCAATCCTACATCCACTCCCCAAT